>AYEL01075676.1:0-13267 GCA_000484575.1 Olivierus martensii
TTAATTAAGGTTTAACAATAAGCACTAATAAGCAGTCCAAAGTTAATTCTCAGTAAAACATTTAATTTATTGAGGAACGTTTTCGGCTTTAAGTAGCCCTCTTCAACTCTCAAGCATAAATACAGCCTATAGAACGACCAACCGCTATACATTTTTTTGGTGTTCTAGAACATAGAACAAATTCGAAAATTAATTCCCTTTATTAATATCAGCCTCATGCTCATTCAATCTGTCTTTGAGGTTTCTTGCTGTAGCACCGATGTAAACCTCCTTCTTCTGTTTGTCGATATTCTCTAGCGGGATTTCATATACTCCTATTTGTCCATGCCCGCTGTATTTATCCTTTATGTTTTTTAACAAATTGGAGATTGTACTTTTCGGGTACGCAAAAATGCATAAAGACCCCCTAAAGTTTTGACCGATCGTCGAAAAATACAGATCTTCAACATACAACCTAGAAAGAGTGATAGCCAAGTGGATCATGTCGAAAATCGCAGGATACAACTATACGGTGAACTCAACGACGGAATTCATCAAGAAGCTCAATGAAATACAGCTAAGAGGGAATCTTACATTTACAACGCTCGACTTCGAAAAGCTATACCCCTCATTGAATATAGCACCAACATGCCTATGTCTATATAGATATCTACTGGCGAACCTCCCAACTCCAGCACACAACCCGAGCCTTTGTAGAGACCTTGCTAATTTATTATGTTATTATTCTTTTTACAGGTAGAATGGAAAATTTTTCCAATAAACGAGAGGAGGTACCAATAGGAAGCCCACTGGCAGGAGTTCTTGCAGAGCTGGTGCTAAGAACAATCAAGGAAATGACAGTGTTCAGTATAATGGAAGAAGCAGCTTTATACGTTAGATATGCAGACGATGTGCTTGTCATTTGGGGCTCAAAAGATATGTCCAAAGAATTGCAGAGAGGCTTCTCCACCCAATATTATGGCCTCAAACTTACTCTAGAACAGAAAGAAGAAAATAAATACATTTTCTGGATGTACAAATAATAAACGAGAGCAATAACATCAAAACGAAAGTGTACAGAAAACCTGCAAACACAGAAGTAATTATCCCAAAGTGGTCTAATGACAGATGGAAATACAAAAAAGCTGCCATAAAGTCTTATCTCTACAGAGCGCTAACACACTGCAGCATCGAAGAATTCCTGGAAGAAGAGCTGAGAACTATCACTAGAATAGCAGAAAAACACGAATATATGAAACAACTAATAAACAAAACATTCAAAGAAATAAAGATTAGTAAAGAAAGAAAAGAAGGCAGTAGAGAGGTCGAGCAAAATCAGAATAGCGCCGGTAGTAACCAAACAACAGAACAAAGTTATGAAGTAATATCAGATACGTTAGGAATATATACAATGGTAAAAAAGCCATTAAGATGAAAGAAAAGAAACCGGCTTACAAAAGATCTAGCACAATCTCCAATTTGTTAAAAAACGTAAAGGATAAATACAGCGGGCATGGACAAACAGGAGTATACGAAATCCCCCTAGAGAATATCGACAAACAGAAGAAGGAGGTTTACATCGGTGCTACAGCAAGAAACCTCAAAGACAGATTGAATGAGCATGAGACTGATATCAAGAAAGGGCTCTTAACTACAGCACTAACAAGAAGAGCATATGAATATGAAGTTAAAATAGACTGGAATAAGGCAAAAGTGATAAAAAGAGTGGATGACATAAGAGAATTTGTGATAACTGAAGAAATTAAAATATACAAAGGAAGTAAAAATGGAGAAGTTATTAATGAAAGACAATCACTAAATCTCCCACAACCCTGGAAATACGTTTTGAGACAAAAGACATGGCAGGATCAGAATAACAGATGTTAACAATTAAAACCAAAACATATATATTGGTCTTAACTCTTGAGGAAAGGCACTTCACTTTTATCTAGAAGGAGAATTGATCCAAGTCATAAACTTTTAGTTTAAAGCCATTAATGAACTTGATTATAATATAAAATAATAAGATATTTATAAAATTATAAATTTATTGCATTTATATCTAATGTATATTTTTATATTTTTACATTATAGTATTTAAGCTTTGTAGTTAATATGACGTCATAGATGTTTTAATTTTCAAATGTTAAAGAATTTGTATGTTCAAACCAAGTTCTATGTTCTAGAATTAAACAGTAATTGAATGTGTAAGCTGATGAGGGCATACTATAGCCAAAAATGTTACTGAAAATAAAATTTTGTATGTGTTATATGATTAAGTGGCCTGCTCGTGTGTTTTAGTATTAAGCTTCTTTCTAGTTATAGCCTTTAAGAGCAGTTAAAAAGTTGTACGCAAATTAAAGTACTTTAATTTTTAGTGCTAACCATTTTAAACAATTAACAGCTAATTGTGGAGTGTATCTTTCACAATTGGAACTGACTTACAGCGTTTTTAAACAAACAGTCTAGAAAAACTTTACAAAATTTACATCACAGTATTTATTAAGTTTTCAAATTTATCAATGTAATATAAATTTATTTATCACATTTATTATTATAAAGTAAGTTTGTAATAAAATAATGCAAACGTAATATAGGTTTTCAATAAAACTCAAATTATATTCATTATACAAGTATATAGTGAGCTTAGCTTGTCTTAAACATATAAAAACATTATCAGAAAATGTTGAATTGCTGATAGCACAATTAACGATTTCTTGGAAAATCAATTAAATTTTATCATTTTAATTAAAATTAATAATTTGAATAATGAAAATAACGATAGCAGTAATATATCCAAAGCTGAAGAATTAGATTCAGCTGAAATCAGCATTGAAGGAATTGATTTATTATCCAATTCCGAATAATATTCAAGTTAATGAAAAATTAACATAGTAAAACCAAAAAATAATAAAATAGTTATTATTTGGTAATGAATGTTTCTAAATTCGAGAAAAAGTTTATCATGTTTACCACATTTCCTTCTCTAACCAACCCTTTTAGTATGTTTTAATTAATGATAAGTATGAGAATGATTTTAAAAATACACAAATATATGAGAATTTTCAGAATTTCGTACGAGACTGTTGAATGCTAGATATAACAATCCTGCTGACAAGCTTTCTGTGTTGTGTTGTTCACCCTTTCCATGGCCATTGTGCCTGCACATAGCGCCCTCTATAGTTTGTGGCGGATCTCAATAGCTATTACATAATAGAATAAGTACAACTATGAGTATCCATGTTGTTTTTAAATATTGATGTCCCAGAAAAATTACCAGTATGTATTTATTAAAAAAAGGCTAAAAAATATCAAAATTATAACAATTCATTTTAATGCTTTTTTATTATATTAAATAATGAGTAGAAAAATAATATATTTACTTTATTTTTTGACTTGCACATATTTTCTTATCATAGTAAATAAATTTTAACACAAAAAACAATCAATTCAATATTACAAGAATCTTGTAATATTGAATTGATTGTTTATTATCTTTCCTGTTATACTCAGCTGAAAAGTCTGTTAGGCTAATCTTTCACATAGAACCATCTTCAATTCCCTACTATTCTTACAATATACCATATACATATCTGCATCCTTAATAATAGCTCTTGACATTTGACATTTTTTGTTTTTCAATTGCTAATTGCAATGAAAACATTCATAACTTTATCAGATAAAACATTTTGAATTAAAAGCAAGCAACATATATAGAAATACTGTATTAATAACATTAAAAACATTAAGTGCAAATTTTTTGTCTCCCATTTTATCTGTGCCCATATTACTTGCATATCTTAGACACCAGATGGATATATTCATGCTATTACATATAAAGAAGTTATGTATAAATTTTTCAAATTATTTTGTGTAAACATAAAATATCAAAAATTTTCTTTAACTGATTTGTGACTGAAAATTGGGTTGAATATTAAATTTAATTGTAAATCTTTCCTTACTTATACTAAAATGTGTTAATAAAATATTAGCACACATTGTTTTGTATCCTTTAGATATAATGAAAAATAACTACTGGTATTTGACCTTAAAGTCATTAATTAATGCAATTTATAATATATAAAATTCATAAAATACATTTTAATTACTGGTAGTATTCAAATTTATTGTTTTATTCAATAATTTTCCAAAATCCATAAATATGGACTTTTTAGAAATTTTTTTACTTGCTACAGTCATTATGAATTAAAATAATTTACAACAATATAACAAATTTATCAGAAACATTATTAAAATTTAATGATCAAATTTTGACAAAATTCCAAATAAACTTGAATATTTGAGATTTTTCTTTTAATTAAATATGCATAATATTTCAGGAAGGATTTCAATGTGTAGTTGAAATTGAAGGAGCTAAAGAAAGAGTATTTGCAAGAATTCGTGATAACACTGTATTTTGTGCAGAAAATGTTGTAAGTTTTATTATAATATATTTTCTAATTAATTTGCTTTTTTATTATGCCACTTGTCGTTTGACCATTCCGGTATAATTACTGGGCAGTCTGTTGGCTTCCTATATACTGAAGTTGTAAACAAGAGGTCATTTATTTCCAAGCAAACATCTAAGAAATGTATTACCTTCCTCTCTTTTTTGCTCTAATTTTAATTTTAAGCCGTAGCTTGGTAGTAGGAAGAGCTCTTGTAGAAATGAAATTGAAAAATTAAAAAAAAAATATTTTAAGGTAAGAATTAACATCTATTATAAAACTGATATTAGAAATAGAAATGACGTTAAGTAATAATTGGTTTTCATTGTAAGTCACCCATTGCAACGATTTCTGTTTTACTGTAAGTTTTTTTATGTATTTATTTTTTGGGTAATGACAATCAATTTTAGTTTGATTTATTCATGATTTCATATTAATAAATAAAAAAATATATATTTTTGTTAAAATAAATTAAAGGTAAAGAACTATAACAACACAAGTGGCTTTAATGCTGTGAAGTGTGAATTTTATGAGGAATTGGATGAAATTTTGGGAAGCAGAGATATTACTACTACTGTGACTTTTGTCTTAAGGAACTTTTGTCTTAAGGACTTTTGTCTTTACTTAGTCTTAAGGAAAATGAAAATACAGAAAGTTCAAAGGCTTCTCAAGGTATGTAATAGTCAAATAATAAATATTTTTAGTGGTAAACTTTAAATATTTTTTATTTTTTATAGAAACTACATTTGATATTGTACTTCAAACTACACCTGAAAATGATACAGCTGACACACCAATACTTGAGTCTATAACTGTAGACAAATTTTATGTTAATGCAGAAAAATCAACTCCAAGAAACACAAGATTAAAGAAAAGAAAATATCAACACCAACAAGATTGGATTGAAAGATTTATTGAATATGATCAAGCAGAGAAACAAGCAGCTCAGTCATAAGAAGGAATTCGCCAAAAAATGAGAATCCAGCATGAGCATGAATTAGCTGAAAAAGAACAACAAGTAATAAGGGAGGAAAATGAAAAAAATAGAATTTTTCTTGAAAACATGAATCAGAGGGAAGCATCAATGATGAAAATGTTTACTGATGTTATGTTAGCTATGGCACAATCATTAAAAAAATAAAAAAAATTATAAATACAATAAAAAGTGTTTTATTTAATAAAGTTTTCTCCATTTTACTTATTTATCCATAAATATTCCATAATTTCATTACGAATGCGTTTAAGTAAAGTATTATGTCTATTTGGATTTACAACAAATTTTGGTTTCCAAAGAACAATCAAAATTAACTTTATATTTTTCACACATATTATGAAGAATACAACAACATATAATAATATCTATTGAATGTTCAAGACTACAATCACACCTTTTACTCATTTGTTAGTCTTCTCCATCGACCTTTCAATCGGCCAAAAGCATGTTCAACAATTGTTAAAGTTTATTTCTTTTTCACTGAGATTCAGTCCAGGAAATGGCTTCATTAACCATTCAAGTAACGGATAAGCACCATCCCCAATTAAGTAATAAGGAATACATACGAGTATATTTCCTAAGTTAACCTCTGAATTTGGTAAGAATCCTTGATCAACATTTCTAAAAATTCCAGATGTTGCAAATACTCGTGCATCATGGACCGATCCAGGCCAGCCAACATTAATGTTCCAAAATAATCCATTATGATCAACAATGCCTTGTAATATTACCGAATAAAACGATTTACAATTATAGTAGTATATATTTTTGGCAGAATCTGGACATAAAATTGGAATATGACAACCGTCAATACAGCCAATTGTATTAATAATCATTCCAAATTTATTATGAAATATTTTTGCAAATTGTTTAATATCACTCTCAGTTGGAGTTGGAATATATCTTTGGGAAAGTTTCTCTTTATCTGAACTGCAAAATAAATGAACACTATGCAATACAGATCTTTTACCCAACCCAAATAAATTTGCAACAGTTCTAGATGAACATGTTTCTGCTAAATAATATAATGCAGTTCCTATCTTTATTTCTAATGGAATACATCTTCGGAATTTTGTGTCTTTAGTTTCCATTCTGTCTTTCAATTCACTACACAAGTACGTAAATACTGTTCTTGATACTCGTAGATTTGAAATATAATTGTCATCCAGCCATTCTCCATTAATAAACTTTTTAGTCCATTCAGAAGATTTTGATGATAACTTTATCCAAAATCTATGTTTTCTCAAACCTATAATTATATAAATATATTAAATATGTATACCAATATATTAAAATATCATCGAAGTTTTACCTTTATTTGCTGTTACAGCTAACATATAGGAGATAAATGACTGATATGTAGATTCCTGGAAATCAAAGTTTAATCTGCTTTTTTTTCTTAATTTACATTGTTTTAAAAAGTTTAAAGTTCTTTTTAGGCAACGGACCCTTCTTTTTTTCAACCATTTTAAAAGATAATAGGTCATCGCTTGAAACTGCGAAATTAAAGTTGTTTCCATGGAAGGCGACATTTTGTAAAACGACATCACTAAAACCTAGATCTTTCCTTGATAGTAGACACAGTAATAGATATGGGTTGTGAAGAAAACCCAGATATTAGATATCAAGAACATTAATATCCAGGTTATTTAGGCAAGTGGACGCGTAGCATAATAAATTTATTAAAGAAAAATGGAATATTTTCAACATGGCTTTCTGAAAATATAGTTAATATCAAAGATATCAATTCCTTACCATTGGTATGGAAATACTAGAAAGACTTAATTAATCAGTATTTTTTTATATTTATTTAATCTAATAGTTTTATGTTATGTTTTTTTATACTCTTATACAAGTAATTGTGGTTTTGTTATGACAAATCATTTATTCAAAATTTAAAAATTGTTCTATTTTAATGTTATACTAAACTGACGATGGATGTAATCCAAAATGTACTTTTAATCAAGAAAAGTAGTTTGTTTGACTCAGTAAGTTGTTTTATTTCATCAAAATTTGTCTGGAGCTTGGTTTTTCATGGAACACTATTGAAATATTATCATAAATATTTTTAAGATTTGGATTACTATAAACAATAGTCAGTGGTGTAGTGGGGCCGGAATGTGCCAGAATGTCGTTCCAGTACTTTTTTCCATGACTGGAGCGTGTACCAGTACAGTTTGTTAGACTACACTACATCTTTGATCTTTTGAATAATTGTATATAATTAATTTTATTAATTATTAATTTCATAACTTCAAATTAAAGATAAAACATCAAAAATATTTTATTTTTAATGAAAGTCTTCAATCAACAGTATACTATACACATAAGGACTTTTTAAACTACACACAAAGAGTTAATGATTCCATATAGTTTGTGAGGAAGTTAACTTGGACCTGTCCTATTTTTATTTTATTATGCACTCTATTATTTATTTATCGTTATTTTCTTATATGCTAACGTATTATATTTTAGTTGAAGAGTTAACTTACTTCCCACGTTCTCCACCTCCGTCGTTGGCAATCACGTGACACGGGATCGGAACCCGTATCCGGAAGAGCTATCCCGGTTAATAATGTCGTATCTACATAATAATTACCACTGAACTGATATGTGAAAATAAGAATGATCCGTATCAGTAATTTTGTTCGATATATAAATTAATTGTAAAGATAATGACATAAATGAAATACTCTGTAAACTAACAACTTTAAACTTGTTACGTATAAGTATGTAAATGAGCGAGTGCGGCGGTGTTCGTCACTCGAGAGTATAAAAGACGACGCAACCGACACGTTGTTGAGGTGTTGTTTGGTAACGAGAGGTGTTGCATTGACGTAAGATTGGTTAAGTGACTTTGGAGTTCTTGTAGAGATCGACTATTGTTTGAAGTTTGTATCGGACGTGGAGGTATTAGAAGTTAAGTAGTATTTAAGGTTCTTTTTCGTTGTGAATAATTGATTGTTGAGATATTTGAATTGGATTAAACAAGTTTTGTTTAACACTTGTTTGTTGCTTTATTAGAGTTTCAATAAAGCATTTATTAACACTTTTGTAAGTGTTTGAGTCTAATAAATTTTATATTTTTCATTATCTAACTTGTTTTGAGAAATTCTTTAATTATTAGCGTAAGTTCTAACATCGTTTTTTTTGTCGTTTCAATCTAACACTTATTCGTCACTTCTAGTGATAAGTTCCGGTTTCGTTTGTGCCAGTTTGTTATTTATTGTTAGATTGTGTTTGTAGCTAATTAATTTAAGTTAGAACTTAGTTAAAGACCTGAGCTCAGGCCGAACTCTGGATTGCAGAGTCGCTAGAACCGTTAGGCTTAGTGTAATTAGATAGTATTGCATTCGTTCTAAACCGCGACTTTGCAAGTTTATCAGAATGCAATAACAGTTTTAATTGTATAATTTAATAATAAATGACAAAAGATCTCTATTATTAATTGAACATGTTTCCAATTTAATGTATCTAAAACTACATGGCTTCTCTTAGAAGAATGGAACCGGAAGCATATGTCAAAAAAATGGATAAGAAATCATCATTCAGTTGTCAACCAACATGCAAGAATTGCCAAAACCAAAGAAAAAATATTAGATCCAATTTGAAATTTTATGTACCGTATATACTCGAATATAAGCCAACCCCCACCAACTTCAGAGGTTTTGAAAATCGGTAAAAATGTGTAACCCGTGTATAAGCCTACCCCCTGACTTTAGCGCTTAAAATTCTATAAAAATTTGAAATTGATAAATTATGTGATCTTTATTTTTAGTTATCGATATATTAATGCCATTGGCCAAAATAAAAATTTTATTAAAACTTTAAATATATACATATAAAATAAATTATTATTATACAAACAGCATTATGTCAATTTAAAAGATAAAATTTTACTTTACCCGAAGCGATCGAGCGCATCGCATCGCCGACTCCAACCTGCATTTGTACAAGTGCATCAGATAGGCGACGCCACGCTGCCTGATGCACTGCTACTCAGAAATTCTCAACAATAATCCAGCTAAAGTGATTCAACATGCACCTACATAAATTCTTGGATTATTGCCAAGAATTTCTGCATCGCGACGCATCAGGTAGCGCGGCGTTGCCTATCTGATGCATTTATGCAGTATACTGCATAAATGCAGGATCTCTGGATACCCTGCATCTGGATTAATGCAGGATATCCCAGCATGAATGATTCCTGCATCATTCATGCTGGATATCCTTCCATCTTTATGCAGGATCTATCCTGCATAAATGCAGGATAGATCCTGCATAATTTTATAATAGATCCTGCATAATCCAAATTGCAGGATAGATCCTGCAATTTGGATTTATTTGAATAAGTTCCCTTGAAGTTTATATTGTAAAATCTAATCTATCCTGCATTTATGCAGGATAGATTAGATTTTACAATATAAACTTCAAGGGAACTTATTCAAATAAATCCAAATTGCAGGATCTATCCTGCAATTTGGATTATGCAGGATCTATTATAAAATTATGCAGGATCTATCCTGCATTTATGCAGGATAGATCCTGCATAAAGATGGAAGGATATCCAGCATGAATGATGCAGGAATCATTCATGCTGGGATATCCTGCATTAATCCAGATGCAGGGTATCCAGAGATCCTGCATTTATGCAGTATACTGCATAAATGCATCAGATAGGCAACGCCGCGCTACCTGATGCGTCGCGATGCAGAAATTCTTGGCAATAATCCAAGAATTTATGTAGGTGCATGTTGAATCACTTTAGCTGGATTATTGTGGCGGCGCGTGCACCCGATAGCAACAGGTAAAGTAAAATTTTACTCCGAAGCAAGATTGATGTCGATGTATGACATCATCATTAGGATGACGTAGCTTCAGAAAAAATCAAGTTAATGAATAGTAATAAATTTTTATAATTTACATTAAAATATTTTATTTTTATTTGTTGTTATTGAATAATTGTTTTTTCTAAAAAAGTTCATATTATTCCAGTAAAAATTCCATTAAAATACGTCTATGTCACACTGCTTCCAAGAGACTGTGCGAAGTTTCGTTTTCCCTATAGATGAGTTGAGTTCGTATTCAAATCTTTGAACGTATTTTAGAATGAGTGGATAACCCTAACGATGATGTCATACACTGTAAGGAAGACGTGTGCAATGTGATTTCTAGACGTTAAGCGTGCGATTTCAAAGTTTTGATTTTGCTTACGATGAACTTTTTTGATAGGCTAAAGTTATTTTTCAGTACAGATTTTAAATAATAATTATTTTTTTGTTATTTGAAACATTATTTTAGTTACTTTTTAATCTAATTAAATCATCAATGAGTTAAATATAATAAATATCTATTGATTACTAGTGAATGAATTAAAACATTCTTAATTAATAATAATGAAAAATAAATATATTTTTACACTCAAATATGAATCCTAGGTAAGATTCTTGATTGATTGTTGAGTTTTCACGTCGCATCGTATCGGACAGCGCAGCGTTGCCTATCTGATTACAGTATATAGATGCAGGTTGGAGTCGGGGGCGCGACGCGCTCGATCACATCGAGGTAAGATAAAATTTTACCTGATATTGTATTAAATGAATTATTGCAAAATTTCCTTCCTGGTCTTCGGGAGATGCATTCAATAAGTTATGGTTTTGCTTATTACTTCAAATTCTCCAGCCAAAAATTTTGCTTATTACTTCAATTTCTCCAGATCGGAAGAGCGTCGTGTAGGGTGCTTATTACTTCAATTTCTCCAGCCAAAAAAAAATGTGATCTTTTTGATCCGTGTATAAGCCGACCCTCCCACTTCAGAAATTTTTTTGAGAAAAAATCTCGGCTTATACACGAGTATATATGGTAAATGTTCACTTAAACAAAATCAGAAGTATTGTCTATCCACGAAAGCTGCGCCTAGCTAAGGTGGATGAGCCCAAATGCAAAAGGGAGAGTCACAGTCGATATAATGACAGGTGGGAATGGTTTCAGTTTCGATTTACTTTTCTTTGCATATTTCTGTTATTTGTCATCTTAGTGTTTTCGCTTACCTGTTTCTATTTGTGACAGCTAGCACAAGTTGCAACAAAGCCTTTCGATATGGGACAAAATAAATATTACACAATGTAATTGAATTTTGTGATAGAGAAGCAGAAAATGATGATGTTTTAATTCCTGTTACTTATTCCACAAAACGAACAAGTCAGATATGTAATGTATCGTTGAAGACAATAAAAAATATTCATCGAGAGTCAGCAGCATAAGCTGAACCAAGTTTTTTCTCTCCGAAAAAGTGGAGAAAGGTGGATATTCTGCAGACAACTGGAATAGATGATTTCGATTGTGATGTTATTAAGTGTACGGTGCAAGAGTTTTACACCCGAGAAAAGAAAGTTCCTTCATTAAACAAATTATTGCCAGTTTTAAAGGAAAAAAATCAACTTCACTTGGAAAAAGGAAATATTAAGAGATTTTACATAAAAGGATATAAATGGAAACAAAGCCAAAATAAAAGGAAAATTCTAACTGAAAGGTGTGATATCGTTTTAATGAGAAGGCAATTTCTAAGGAATATAAAAAGGTATCGAGAGGAAAAATGACTTGTTGTTTATATTGACAAAACGTGGGCCGATAGCAATTTGACATTTGGCAAATGCTGGCAATCAAGTGACACGGATGGAGTTTTTCGAAGTGGAAATGCTTTGCGGTTGAATTATTGTTTTGTGTGCAGGTGGATTTATGGGATTTCTACCAAATACTAAACTTATATACAAAGCAAATATGACCACAGGTAATTATCACGGACAAATGAACTCTACCATTTATGAGATATGGGCAAAAGAAAAAACTTATTCCAAATTTGCCTAAAAATGCTGCTGTTTCAGAAGTCTATTAAAACAAGCACTTAGTAAGCAGGCCAAAGTCAAACACAACATTAATGAAAAACTTAAATTTAAAATAAATAATTGATATATTTTAAATTGAAACTATGCTAGTTGTTTAAACTGAAGGGCAAAAAATAACACAAACAAAAAATAAGATATTTAAAAATAATTAAATTGAAATTTATTGAAACTTTATCAGATTGAACATTTATTTAATTTTGATTTGTTTCATTTATTTGATTTTGATTTGTTTTTAAACAATTCAGGAATTAAATTTCAAAATGGCCAAAGTAACCAAAATAATGAGCTAGGATTTGTAAATTCAATTTATCCTCCTCTCTCTCTCTCTCTTTCTCTAATTAAATCTGAAAAAAATTAAATTTTCTTACTTTAGCATCATTAAATAATGCAGGTAGTAAAATTCAGAGTTACATCTCTGATGAATCTGTACTACTTTTCAGCTATTAATTGAGATCCGCCAAGCTTTGATATGACTTTTAGCAGATTTTTTTGGAACTATTCAAAGGGTGAATCTTTTCAACACATGAACAAGCTTCAAGGTTAATATATGTGCGAGAATTCTGGTAAATATATGGGAATTTTGGATATGTATGAGATACATATATCCAAAATTCGTCTATCTTGAACCCGAGATTTATGATAATTTTCAGAATTCTTTTCTTCAAGAATAAAAATCAAAAATTTGTATGAGATACATATATCCAAAATTTGTCTATCTTGAACCCGAGATTTATGATAATTTTCAGAATTCTTTTCTTCAAGAATAAAAATCAAAAATTTTTCTTTAACCAAAAAGTAGTCTATCAGTTTGTATACTGAGTTTTTTCCTTCATTTCTAATCAATGAGAAATAAATATACAGGGTGTGTCAGCTAAATCCGGACAAATTTCAAATTGAATTTCCTGCCATATTTGACGTTAGCGCTACGATGCTGCTGACGT
>AYEL01075677.1:0-12426 GCA_000484575.1 Olivierus martensii
GACAGTTTATGATGTTGCTGCTAGATATGCGGCTTCAGAGAAGTCTGAAGAATGTTCTGCCAACCTGGCAAGGAAGAGTTATTCCAGGGGGAGATCGTCAAGGACACCGGAAGTTGTCCGATGAGCTCAAGAGCTCATCTCAGAGGACCCAGGGCAATCTCTCAGGCAGCTGGCAAAAACATTGAGGGTGAGTGAGGCCACAATGTGTTGAATTGCGGAAGAGGACCTACGGTACAAGTCCTACGTCATAAAAGTACGACAGATGCTGTCTGATGCCACTAAAACAAAGAGAGTTGCTCGCTGCAACTTGCTTCCTAAAGAATTCTGGCCTCCTAACAGTCCAAATTTGAATCCTTTGGACTATTACATATGGAGCATTGTTAAAAGGGTCTCTAATAGGTTGAGACATCCTAATGTGACCTCTCTCCAGGCTGCTATTGAGGCAGTGTTTTCGAACCTGGACAAGCAGGCATTGCGCAGGGCATGTCATCATTTCCAGTCAAGAATCAAGGCAGTAATTGAGGCAGAAGGGAATTACATCGAGTAATTTTAATCTAAAGGGATCCCAAATTAATGTGCAAATGATAATTTTGATAATTTTATTCTTTTTGTTAAATAAAATTTTGTTTAATGATAATTTTGATAATTTTATTCTTTTTGTTAAATAAAATTTTTTTTAATTAAATTGTTTATTTTGTCCAGATTTAGCTGACGCACCCTGTAGTTTTAGTCTATTCAAGTAAAGAGATGGTGGACATATTCCATTTAAGCTATATTTAGAAGTAATAAATAGTAAGAAAAGTTAAAGTACTAGAAAGAAGCTTGATACTAGCACACACGAGCAGGCCACTTAATCATATAACACATACAAAATTTTATTTTCAGTAACATTTTCAGCTATAGTATGCCCTCATCAGCTTACACATTCAATTACTGTTTAATTCTAGAACATAGAACTTGGTTTGAACATACAAATTCTTTAACATTTGAAAATTAAAACATCTATGACGTCATATTAACTACAAAGCTTAAATACTATAATGTAAAAATATAAAAATATACATTAGATATATATTTGCAATAAATTTATAATTTTATAAATATCTTATTATTTTATATTATAATCAAGTTCATTAACGGCTTTAAACTAAAAGTTTATGACTCGGATCAATTCTCCTCCTAAATAAAAGTGAAGTGCCTTTCCTCAAGAGTTAAGACCAATATATATGTTTTGATTTTAATCATTAACATCTTTTATTCTGAACCTGCCATGTCTTTTGTCTCAAAACGTATTTCCAGGGTTGTGGGAGATTTAGTGATTGTCTCTTAGTTTGACAACAGGAAAAAATGCATAATTTAATACAGATAATTCCACCTTTGTGAGCTAGTTTATTCCTGGAGTAAGTTCATTAAGTAAGAACTCTTCACCCAAGATATAATGTTAAAACCAGAGTTCTGTTCTTCACAAGGGAATTTAATCATAATAAAATTAATTAAAGGTCAACAAAATCAATAGTATATGATTAAACAATGATGTATTTATCTAAATAAATGAAAATACAGCCTTTAAAATCAAGCAAATTATAATAATAAATTATTTTTGTCGTATTATTGTTATAAATCCAATAAACTGCTAGCTCCAATTTAATTAGCTGTGATACATATGCACAATTGCTCTAGCCAATTAGATCAGCCCATACTTGTATTATAGTCATATTGAGTATAATAGCCAGTGGCGGAACTACAATGTGCCGGACCCCACAATGCAGGGAGCCCAGAATTGTAAGGGGCCCAAATCCTCTTTATCTGTACTTTCTTTACCCTTTTTTTAAATTAGCAACATAATATAATAAAAATTAAATACACCATGAAAAGAGTGAAACATTCATTGAATCAGAGCAGTGCGACAGTAGGAGCAATAGCAGACAATATGTAAATAAAAGATGTGATTAGAGATTTTACAAATTTAAAATCCAGGAGGAAGAATTTTAAATATATCTTCTTTTGATATTTTCATCTGTATTTTAAATGATGCAATTTTGATTCTTATTTTCTAATAAAATTATCTAGATAACTTTTTTGTGATAGGAGCCCAAATAATATTTTGCAGGAGGCCAAAAATTTTAAGTTCCACTACTGATTATAGCCTATACAATTACTTATTTTTTATATGTCATTATACTTGAATATGTAGACCAATGGTTCTCAAACTTTTTTCTATTGATGAACACATTTCAATATTTTAAAATTTTGCAGAACACCTAAATATCTTAAATAATAATTTAGATTTAACAATGAATTTTTATTGACAGATTATTGTATTTATTCTTATTTATTACATTCAGATTACGGACATACTCATACATGTGATCGTTAAATTATTAAGTTATAGTGCCACCTGTGGATTTTGTCTTTTTAGAGAAACTATAATTTTAATTTAATTTTTATTCCTTAATTTTTAAATTATGAATAACAACAAAAAATTTTTGCTGTCACAGAAATTCGAGGGTTAGATTTTTCTAATGATACACTATTTATAGCAATCAGTACAGTGGTTTACTTGCAAAAGGGATATCCAGCCAACCATATTTCGTTATTAATATATTTGATTCATACAATTACATACATACAATCTATTCTTAATTTTTTGTAGCATACCATCAAAGATTTGGTAGTGTGCCACCAAATCTTTGATGGTGCAGCACAGTGGTTGAGAACTACTGATGTAGACCAACAAATATTCCTTAGAAAAAGTTTAGGACCCTCCTGTTTTGGCTGTATAATTTTCTAAGAGAGCTATATTTCCTCAGTTCATTTGACAAAGGCAATTTTTTCAGGGAATGATTGAGGGTCAACTATGCATTCATATCATCTGATACACTCCCACATATGCCATCAGCATCATTAAATATTAATTCTGAGTTAGCAACAAGCCTTTATAGCAGTGAAAAAACTTTTTTCTTTTTCTGCTATAAAGGCTTGTTTTAATTCAGAATTAATTACCAGGTTGAAGTTTATTAATTTATATTTTATCATTAAATATCATTGCATCCAGGAATAGAAATATTTTACATAATATGCTGGTTAAACCAGAGGATGTGCTATTTCTACTTCTTGGATGCCATTATGAATTTTCCAATTTTGAAGTAGATGATGAAGTTTCTGCTACAAAACCAATTGTACTGTAATGTATGTTGATTTAAATATCTTTTTATGAATGTTTAGAATTTATTCATTGCAATTAGTGTTCATATTTTAATTTTTTTGATACTTCATATCTGAAAAAACTTGTAAATCCAGGAACTCTTAAACTGAGAACTACTTGTATATACAAAATGATTCAACTTTATTTTCTAAGTTTTTTCTTGTTCATTGAAGAATAAAATTGAAACATGTTTTTATTATAAATTGAAACATGTTTTTATTATAAATTACCGGTATGTTCTTGTTATCAACTTTCTGTGTTCTTTATTGAATGCATTTGAAACAAAAAAAAAAAATTTGCATATACAGTGAAACCCCGCTCATGCGTTCCCGTAACAGTTATTAGGTGAATGCAGGATTTTGGGAGGTTTTTTTTGCTATTTTCTTTTACGCTCTTTTCCAGTCAGATAAATTACTAAAGGGCAAGATCACTTCCAACTACGGCTACACACACATCCGTGAAGGGGGCCAGATTGTGAAAAAATTTTTCGGGGTACTAGGCCTGGTCTGGCACCCCTGAAAAATCTTCCGGCCCGTCCCAGGAATAGGACCGCATCCCGTGTCTGGCATCTAGTGAAAAAATTTTTACACTAGATGCCGGACCTGGATGCGGCCCTAGGCTCTATTTCATTAATACGATATGGCCCTTTCTCCCAAAAGTTTGCCCACCCCTGCACTATAGGCTTGCAATTTCTGAGGAAGCAAGTGCCTATTGTAAAGCAATAAAAGTTCTCTGCCCATTTAAAAGGCTGCAAGGTGGTTTATATTTTGTTTTTCATGATTATATCATAAATTTTGGTGATATTTATATTTTTGTTTATTTTAACAAAATTAACCAATATTCCTCTATTATCTATAATATTTCTTCAGTTTTAAGCATTTTATAGCTCATCATATGAAAAATTAGATTTTTTACTTAAAATTTCAAAAATATCGTTTATCTCGTCAAAACAGGAATAGCTTTTGTATATTACAATTACAAAATTGACAAGATGGGATAAAAAAAATTCAAATTCTACTGATCAGTTCTATTCAAAATAATGTTTGTAAAAACATAATTTAAAAAAATATTTTTGCAAACTGAAAAAATATTTAGGAACCACCATTACAAATAAATATTTTCATGTAATCAACACAAAAAGATTCACAAGAACTCGATTAATAAAATCAGGATTAAATTTTTTTTTAACCTTTTTTGATTTTTATTTATCATTTTATTTTGATGTCTATACTTACCAAAAGAACTGAATGTGTTAAGCAGTATGTTTATTAATAAAGATAAATAATGTTTTCATTACTATATTATACAGTGAAACCCCGCTCGTGCGTTCCCGTATCGTACAACTTTCCCGCTTTTATTAATAATTTTCAACTGTAGAGTCTAATGAATTAGTGTTTTTTTTTTTCTGTAGTTTAAATTATAATTAGTTAAATGTATGTAAAATGTATTTTATATATATAATATTATACATATTTAATATTTGAATATATTTTTTTATTTAATTTTAGTATACATACCAAGCAGAAGTTGGAGAGCTACAAGCATCATTAACTGTTTTGTGGAATGGTGATACTTTTATAGATAGAACAAATGGTCAGTTTGAATAAAAATTAATAGCATTTTGAATTTATAAGCTTAATTTTAAGTTATAGAATTTTATATAAATATTTATTGTTTTAAAATTGCAGTTACTTTATATAAATGTCACCTTTTGGGAAGTCATAGTGGTCGTGCAGATTGTTCACTTTGCCAAACAAGAGATCGAAAATATCAATGTGCTTGGTGTGGTAATACATGTATGTATAGTGAGTCTTGCATGGAACCAGTTGCTACAAGTTGTCCTCCTCCACATATTGATTGGGTATGTAATGAAAATTATAATTAATCCTTTGCATTTAAAATTACCATATACTTTCAGTTTTTTATGGACAGATTATCTGTTTTACATTAACCATGATTCTGAATTTTTCACAAATATTTATTTAACGAAAATTGTGTATTGCACAATATTCATGTATTAATTTGACATACAAAAGGCATATAGACATACAAAAGGCATTTTTCTAATTGGTCAAATTTAAATTTTACAGTAAATATTTTTGGTGTATAACAATAAAATATTTTATTGTTTATTAATTTGAATAAGATATATACTTTGAGGACATATTTCAGGACATTTGAGGTAAAGCAATTATAAAATTATATTTTATTTGTTTATTTCCAATTATATTAATCATATTTTATTTCTTTTAAGGAACATATAAGATTTAAATATTAACCATAATGTTTAATTATGATCAAACTTTGTTATCTATGCAAAAGTTTTCCTTCTTGTAATTATATATCAGTCCTCATGACATACTATATTAACCTTATATAATTATGAATTTAGAAGTAAAAATATATATATCAACAGCCCAGATTTTAACTATACAAACAATTTATGTTATGGGTATAGGTTTTTATCTGATCTACTTATTATTTAATTGTTGATTCCCTAGTTTAGCTTCTTAAAAATAATAAAAATATAAAATTCCAAAATTCTATTATAGCAAAGAAGAAAACCTAAGCACTAAGCAGAAATAAAACCTTCAAATGAATGTTTTTATTTCTGCTTAGTCCTTAGATTTTCTTCTTTACTCTGATTAGTTGAAGAATGACTACAGCCTTGGTTCTATTATAGCAGGATTGTCAAACTGGCAGCCTGCGGGCTGCATGCGGCCCTCAACGCTCAGCTAAAATAAAAACTAGAACAATATGTTATGAAGATATTAGGAAACAACTGCCGCATCGTAGCTATGTCATATACTATGATACATAGTTTGATTTTAACGAAAGGCAATTGCACGAGTTTCTTTGTTTTGATTGGAGTTGTCAGACATATTTGTACAGACAACAGTGATCTTTTAGATTGGTGACACAAAATAAGTGCTGTTCTTCAAGAATTACATATTTTTGTAGGAAATTTTCTCCCTATAAATACAAACTAGTATAAATAGGAGCCTACTATTTTTTTGGATAGCCAAATACAATAAACAAATTTAAAACAATTCCTCTGTGACAGACTAAAATCTTGTAAAAGATGTGCTAACAGGCTTGTTAAAAATTGACTTGTTGTATTATAATTTATTTTAAAAAATGTAAGAAGTTATGAATATTTGAATATATAAAATTTTAATGAAAATTCTAGTTTTTGTACAAAAATATTATTTTTAACACTAAATAGAAAACTAGAGATTGATAGCAAGGACAAAATTTAAAATATATATATATAATTAAAAGCAGTCATGCAACAATTACAGATTATTGTACTAAATTCACTTAATACATAGTGTTTTTAATTATTCTATCTATATTACTGGAACCTTGATTCAAAATATAATTTTAAAAAATTTGTAAATGTGATTTGGCCCTCGGTAATCTTACAAGCTCATTAAATGGCCCTTCAGTTAAAATGAGTTTGACACGCCTGTATTATAGCATCAGAACTAATGGTTGGGAAGCTTACATTTAGGAATCATTAATCTTTCAGATGTGGACTTTCTAGTATAGGAGAACAAAACAAGAAATTCTAATTCTAATATCCATAATTTAGATGTTTGTGGAAATAGCAGTAAAAAACCAACAGTTAACTTATATTAATAAAATAATAAAACCAGAAATGACACAAATAAAATGAATTTATTAATAAATATTTGAATAACCTTTACAGTTGAACTAAATTGCTTTATTCAAATATATATTGATTAAATTAAGCTGATATAACAAATAACTTACCGGTAATTCATTATCCTTCTTTCTTGTATAAGTTAAACAGGGAAAACAGCTCTGCACAGGAAAGTTTTATGTGATCAGTAATGTTTTTGGCCTTATGGGTACTATATAGATGATGATATATAGATACTGTATAGCTATATATATATATACCGGGCATTTTTGAATACCTGTACCACCCTTTTTTCTCCAAAATGCAATGAGATAGGAAGTAGGGAAAAAATTTTGATTACCAAAGTAGACCTGAAGAATTGAATGGGGTTTTTGAATACCTGTACCATCCTTTTTTCTCCAAAACGCGATGAGATAGGAAGTAGGGAAAAAATTTTGATTACCAAAGTAGACCTGAAGAATTGAATGGACATGATAAAAATTTTGTGGGCTCGTCGAAAGTAGGGGCACAAGGGGTCAACTATGAAATCTCCAATGGAAACCAATGCCTATTTTAACATAATTGGATAGAACTGTGAAAAACAAACAACTTTTGTTGGAAAGTTTTTTAATATTACTTACGGATTGTGAGATATCACAAAAAAAGATGCCGCCACATGTACTGAAAATATTTTAATATCACTTACGGATTGTGAGATATCACAAAAAAAAAGATGTTTTTAAATATCATCTATGGATTGTGAGATATCACAAAAAAAAAGATGCTGCTGCGTGTACTGCCAATTGGGTTATTCAAGCAATAATAAAAGGAAGAATCTGACATAGGGCATCTGTGTATATTCATGAGCTCATAAAGGGCTGAAACAAGTCCAGAAACCTTGTTCTGGTGCTCATAAAGGGCTGAAACAAATCCAGAAACCCTTGTTCTTGAGTATGGCTCATGCTGAACTATGATGGCGAAAGTCTTGTCACATCTGCAGTTCAAGTGCTACTATAGAGTACCAGAATTCGCCTTAAATCTTCATATTACTGTTCTTTGCTGCTTCAATAATGTTTGGCAATGTACACAGATGCCCTCTGTATTCTTCTTACTGCTTGAATAACCCAATCGGCAGTACACGTGGCGGCATCTTTTTTTTATGATATCTCACAATCCGTAAGCGATATTAAAAATCTTTCAAAACAAAAGTTGTTTGTTTTTCACAGTTCTATCCAATTTTTCAAAACAAAAGTTGTTTGTTTTTCACAATTCTATCCAATTATGCCAAAAAATATTAAAAAACTTTCAAACAAAAGTTGTTTGTTTTTCACAGTTCTATCCAATTATGCCAAAATCGGCATTGGTTTCCATTGGAGATTTCATAGTTGATCCCTTGTGACTCTCCGATGGATAGTTTCCATTGGAGATTTCATCGTTGATCCCTTGCCTCTCTACTTCCGATGGGCCCACAAAATTTTTATCATGCCCATCCAATTATTAGAGATTTCATAGTTGACCCCTTGTGCCCCTACTTCCGATGGGCCCACAATTTGACCCCTTGTGCCCCTACTTCCGATGGGCCTACAAAATTTTTATCATCAGATATATATTTTGGTAATCAAAATTTTTTCCCCTACTTCCTATCTCATCGCCAGTATACTTTGGTAATCAAAATTTTCCCCTACTTCCTATCTCATTGCGACCCACAAAATTTTTATCATGCCCATTCGATTCTTCAGATATACTTTGTAGTAATCAAAATTTTCCCCTACTGTATACTTTGGTAATTAAAATTTTTTCCCCTACTTCCTATCTCATCGCATTTCTGAGAAAAAAGAGTGGTACAGGTGCTCAAAAACACCCAGTATATATGTATGGAGGGATGGATGATGGTCTTAGCATACTCAATAAATAAATATATAAAAAGAATAAAAATGGAGTAAAGATTTGGGTTTGATTCCTAATAAAAATCAAGAACTATGTATAAGCTGACTCTCAAATTTCAAGTTAAACTAATTGCATGTGTGCTGATTGGATCTTCATTTCCATCAGATGCAGCAAAATTTCTTTTGTATTTTGGTTCTGATTTTTTATCATTTAAATTTTGTTAAATATTTTTCTTGAGATTTATAAATAATAGAAATTTTTAATATTTCTTTGATATTTTCTACTAAACAAATACTTACAAGTTAAGTAAAATTATATTGTTGGGAAATGCACCTGGACATAATTGGGTCCTGCTCTCTATCCAGTTTTCTCTTTGTGTCATATCATGCATTTTGATCTATGAGTCTTCATTTTGTCTAAGTATTTATTCCGAAAGTAAACTGAATTTGAAAATCTTTTAAAATTATAAAAAATTTATCTCTTTATTTTAATTAAGATTTATTATATTTTTTTAATTAATGAAATATGGGGTCAGTTTATATATGAATTTCAAATTTTTACTGATTTTTAAATTCTGAAGAAAAGGGTTACTTTATATATGAGTATACACAATATCTTAAATCACTTACATATTCATTTATTTATGCTTTACTCTTTTGGAGAGCTTCTAAATTTAAATTTTAATTAATTTTTTTTAATGATAACTTATTCCATTTTCATAAAATAAAACAAATAGGGCACTTGGAGAGTCCTTATGGAGAAATTATAATTTCTAATTATTTTTAAGATTATAGTTACTTTAAGCCAAAATTATTTTAAATGAGGTTGTCTTCTTATTCATATATTTAAAATAATGCTAGAAGTTTAATTAAATGAGCAAGAATAAGACTTACAAACAATTTCAATTGGCAGAAAATTTAACCATCTCCTTTATTTTAAAAATCTGCTTTGGCTGATATAATATTTTTCATTAGTTTATAAAATAATATTTGTAAAAATAATAAATTGTATACAATTAATATTTAATTTAAGAAGATTTAAATTTAAAAAAAATAAAAATATTCATTGAAAATAAATTTTTATATAAAACTCCAAAAAATGATTGGAAAAAATTCACAACAAAAAAAATTATTGATTTTTTTTGTTGTGAATTTTTTCCAATCATTTTTTAGTGCTCTCTATAGTTTAGTGCCTTTGTGCAGTGCACAACCTGCATACCCACTTCTGCCAGCCCTGCCCACAAGCCCTGAAAGAAGAGTCTAAATGAGGCAAGTATATATTTTAAACATAAAGACAAATGAACAAACAAAAAAAATATGCATAACAAAAACTATATTTGAGAACTAAGTAAAAAAATATTTGAATCTGGTTTTAGAAGCTCAGTTTCGGTTTTAACAACTCAATATAAAAACCAGATTTAACCAGTTTGCAAGCTCTAATTGACACTGTAATTTAACTTTCTGGCATCAGCTGATGAAAAAGCATTATCAAGTTATATAATCAAATTGCTAATTGATCAGATGTGGGATATGTTTTTCATTAATCCAAAAAAATAAAATACCTGAATCTTAATTGAAACTATGTAGAAAAAATAGGAATATTTATGCAAATAAATACAGGATGTTTCAAAATGAATATTGTTTTCATTAATCCAAAAAAATAAAATACCTGAATCTTAATTGAAAATAATATTCACTATGTAGAAAAAATAGGAATATTTATGCAAATAAATACAGGATGTTTCAAAATGAATATTGGGGTTTTGAGGCTTTGTAGTATTTATTACATTTAACTTACAGTTATAAATAATGCATCAAATGAAAGAGCAACTCAAACAGTTTTTCCTATAAGTGTTCAATGTAAACACCTTTCGTCACACAGCACACATCGACTCGATAGGCGAGTTCTTCTCAAACCTTGATCAATGTGTCTGGAGTAATTATTGCAACAACTGCTTCAATCCTGTTTCTTAACTCAGGTAGGTCAGCTGGTAGCGGAGGCACATACACATTATCCTTTATGAATCCCCAAAGGTAAAAATCGCACAGCGTCAGATCAGGTGAACGTGGAGGACATGCAAAAGAAGCTCTGTCATTCGGACCCTTGCGGCAAATCCAGCGCTTGGGTACAACAACGTTTAACCAATCGCAATACTGAGTTATGCCAGTGAGGCAGCACACCATCTTGCTGCCAAATAGTTCTCTGGTTCAGCTTCTTCCAATTGAGGAAAGAGCCATAGTTCTACCGCATCAAGATAAGAAACACCAGTTACAGTTGCTTCACTGAAAAAGAAAGACCCATAAACTTTCCACGGGATATGGCACAGAGAACATTCAATTTAGGGGAATCTTGTTGCAACTGCACCATCTCCTGGGGATTTGCTGACCCCCAGATGCACACATTATGAGTGTTCATATGTCCACTGAGGTGAAATGTGACAAAAGGTGTTCACATTGAACACTTGTTGGAAAAACTGTTTGAGTTGCTCTTTCATTTGATGTATTATTTATAACTGTAAGTTAAATATAATAAATACTACGAAGCCTCAAAACCCCGATATTCATTTTGAAACACACTGTATATTAATGAGAAATTTATAATTATAGTTAGGTTACTTTTAGCAATTTATATAGCATCTCTCACTTACATAAATTCAACTTTATACTGTATATTAATGAGAAATTTATAATTTTAGTTAGGTTACTTTTAGCAATTTATATAGCATCTCTCACTTACATAAATTCAACTTTATATAAAATATTTTCCATAACTTTCTTTTATTAGATACAGAGTATAAATATTTACTGTGTTTGTAAGTTTTAAATATTATAAACAACTACAAGCATGCTAGTTTATAATAATTAAAACTTTATATTACTTAATATATTCATGTTTTTGTATACTATTTGCTGATCTTAATTATCATATTAAAGATACAGTATTGTTCCATGCAATATTGTCTCCTTTTCTGTCAGGGAACAATATGACGACTTAATGTTCTGTAGATGATATTACCATAATAGACAATTAGACTTAGCCCAAGAAATTTATGATTTAAAATTTTTGTTAAAAAGTTATTTTTCTGACTTACATAAAACTCAAATTATATAAAAGACTTCTGTCCCAATTATTTACACATGCTGCATATATTTATATATATATAAATATATATATATTTGTATCATGAGTTTCATGCAATGATGTACATTAAATTTTCATGTTAGACATGCTTTTTGAATATAATAACTTTTATTATATAACTAGCTGTAATACCCGGCATTGCCGAGTTTTGTTTATAAACCACATTTTAAAAATAATTATTGAAAAAAATAATCATTAACATGCAATATATTGTATTAAAAATAATTATTGAAAAATAATCATTAACATGCAATATATCGTATATATAATCATACAATACTCCAAATTCAATATCATTTTTCTCTTGTTATTGTTTGTTTATATTTCTTTAAAAATGAAATGAATTCATACAGGAACAAATTTTGAATATTTAAACACTTGTATTAAATATATAGAAATATCTTTTATTATACAACAAACAAACACGTATTAAACAACCGCTTTGCAATAAAAAGTGAAGCACCTGCTTGGTTATTATCAATTGTTTTTGTTTTCGCCCGTGGCCCACCATAAATTTTTCTATACGGCCCCCTACAAAAAAGGTTGC
>AYEL01075680.1:0-14071 GCA_000484575.1 Olivierus martensii
TTCGAATGATTTGCCTGAACCGATGAATCACATTGCTTTGAACTATTGAAAGGAAGCAGAACACCTTCCGCTTAGGTACAAAACTTTATGGAACTGACTGTACATTGTAAAAGTAGCCTACCAACAAAATGGCGAGTCTACGAACAATGGACCTTGGTTTTCTAACATTGAGCAATCATTCCAGATCTCTTTGGTCATAATCTCCCAACATCAGTTGTAAGATAGCAGCATTTATGGAAACATGGTTAAATGTTGAAGTGCATAGTGTGATCAGATTTCTGCATCTAAAGGGTACATCACCAGCTGAAATTCATCACCTTGTTGAGATATACACAACATGACAATGCCAAATCACATTTAGCCAACAGCATGCATGGCTTATTATGGCACTACTGGTGGGAAGTACTAGACTTTTCTCCCTACAGCCCTGATCTGGCACCCAATGATTTTCATCTGTTTGAACTATTGAAGAGGCACTTGAGTGACAAGTGATTCACAATCAACAAGGAAGTTCAGTAAGCTGTCATGTCATGGCTTCAGGTACTTGACATTGACTTCTTCAATGCTGGCATAGATGCCTTGGTATACATACTGCCAGAACAAATATTTAGAAAAGTATTGTAAATATGTGGAAAAATAATCTGTACAAAGACCATACTATTATTTATAAGTATATATACAAGTTCAATAAATTTACACAATGAGAGGTCTTATTACTTTATTTATTGAACCATCCTTATAGATCTGTACTTACATACAATTAATTTTATGGAACACATTGTTTTGATATGCCTTAAATCTAACGTTATCTTTACTCCATCTAATAAAGGCAGAGAGGGGCAATAACAGCAATGCGAAAAGTGGTCTCCTTCAGTCGTAAATCTCATCCCTGAGTCCGATTGCGCCTTCTGTTTCAAGTTCAGCTGGGAATAGTGTAATTGCTATAGAATCTTTACATACTTTTTCTCTGGTAATAAAGAAAATTTTCATGTTTCTTTTAAAGCTCAAAGCATCCATGGCTGGCCTTAAAATCAATATTAGAAACCCATCTTTCAAACCCATCTTTTAACAAATTCTTTTATTATTGATAGATAAAGGAAATGATCTTTCATGCAGATGAACTACTATCTTAAGCACAATCCAGGAATGAAAATTATTTACAAAATCATAACTGCTAGAGGGTGTGTTACTTCCATTTCTCAAGTTGTCCTTTTGACTTTTCCAATTTTATATGCTGAATTTTCTGCTACAAACTCAGTCACACTATAGCTACCTATGTAGTTCAAAATACCTATTTATGAAATACTTAAATGTTAAGTATTTTTGAAATTAATATTCGTATATTTGATTTTTTTGATATTTTATATTGGAAAAAATATTTGTAAACCTGGGAACTCATTAAAAAAGAATTTGCAAACTGAGAACTAACCTACTATATATTCCAGTATAAATAGTATATATATTCCAGTATATATAAAAAAAAAATAAAATAAAATAAAAATAAAACACACTAGAATTTCAACTTTGCACTCTTGTTATAGAAGGGTCAACAGGAGTTGAAAATTCATTTTTAAGCTCCTTCCCCTAGTTAAAAGAATTCTGGTTCTAACCAAGTCAAAATAAAAGATATTGTGCTAATGGTGGAGTGGTACTGAGGTAGTGAAAGATGTAATACCATAAATGATCCCTTTATAATTGCTGAGCTAATTACAATGAGGGTTCCACTTGTATTGGAGGATAATCAAGTAGTGACTATTTTTCTTCTTCCAGTTTAGCTTATATAGTTCTTAAAAACAAATCTTCGAGCAGTAACTTTTTTAATGATCCAACTTTCAGAGCTAAATGGGAAATTACCAGTGGCTTTCAGCAACTGGGACACGTTTCCCAATTAGCTTTTTCTGGTCCTCTGTCAGCATCTCTGATGCCAGCAAGAGGATTAGATCTGTATCATGCAAATTAGGTTCAAAATTAAATAAACTTATCTTTAATCTATGATTAAAAGTATTTTCAGATATTAAAATCCCTCTTCAGTTACATCTCAGAATATGGAATACAAAATAGAATATATATTCAAATTTTCATTGCATGTATCCTGTAATGATTATAAAATTTAAAATGTATAAACAAAAACAGATAATAAAATAAAATATTAGCATAAGTACATATAGTAAAATAACAATCCATTATTACAAAAAATAAAAGATAATAATAAAGGATAAAAATACAACAGATGAGGGGAAGAAGCAAACATGACAATACAGGTAGTTTTTGATTTTACAAGTTAATTTATTCCTAAAGTGTACTCATAAAATAAAAACTTGTAAACCAAGAACCAATTTACCATAGATATAATTAAAATCAGGGATTCCATTCCCAGCAAAGCAATTTGACTAATTACATAAAGATCAACAAAATCAGACGTTTATGATTAAATAATTTATTTATTATTATAGATTTATTATACAGCACCTTCCGGCCGATGACTGTCACCCTAGTATCATTAGAGAGATATGCCATCTCATCACCTACAATTCGTACTTTGTCTTCCAAGGGAAATATTTCCTCCAGAGAACTGGTGTCCCTATAGGAGGACCCCTAGCGGGTATTATGGCCGAATTAATAGTTAGATATAAAGAGATGGAGGTATAAACTGATTCTATAATCGTATGTTCAAAACGAGTTCTAATTCTTATGTTCCAATGTGTTATTCTAATGAGTTGAAGATAGCTTAATAAAGCTGAAAGCGCTTCTCTGGTTTTTTAAAACTTTCTTGGTTTTTTAAACTTTTTCCACTGTAAACTTGTGCTATAAAGGACTTATACTTTTTATGATAAGGAGGTAATTGAAAATTTTAAAGCGGAACTTAAACTTTATGTACGTTACGTAGATGATGTATGCACAACATGGAAAGGTGACCAAAATAATCACTCTTTGGCTAAAAAACTTGCTGACCCGTCATTAGGCCTTAGTGTTAAAGTTGAACAAGCATCACAGATATCCTTCCATTTCCTTGATGTATATGTGACGACTGAGAGTGGAGAATATATTTCTAAGGTATACAGGAAACCTACTTATACCCCAGTAATGATACCTGCATGGTTGTCTGATCCTGTTTCGTATAAGCTAGCAGCATTTAGATCGTTCTTTACTAGGGTATGTACTCATGTTACCAAATGGTGTGACAAACAGGATGAAATATCTTACATATTAACATATGGCTTTAAATACGGCTACTCTTATAAGATGATGATGGGCATCTGGAATAACGTATTACAGTCGATGCTTAATCCGCAACATTCCACCTCCCCTGTACAGGCCAGTAAGCCTCCATACCAATATTATGATATAACTTACGGTAAGGAAATACACAGAGTTCTTAATAGAACTTTGCGATCCTATGATTTTAAGATAGCTTGGAAGAGAGGCTGTATCCTTTTTAGCACCCTAAGAAATGGCAAGGATAGGGTTCCTATAGATAGGAAACCGGGTGTCTATGCAATACCACTTTTTAATAAAGATGAAGGTTGTGAGCAAATATATATAGGAAGTACCAAAAGGAGCCTTTCTAAGAGGATTAAAGAACATAAGAATGACGTGGCCATGGGAAAACTAACCACAGCATTGGCTAATAAAGCATATCAACAGGATATTGAGATCAAATGGGCAAATGCCACTATGATAAAGCCAGTAATGGATGTTAGGGGACTTCTCACCATAGAGGCTATAGAGATTGAGAAAAGAAGAACTCAGCAGTGCCTCATAAACGATAATACTCCAATAGAGCTTTTGGCAGCATGGAAATGGTGTGCCATGAATAACCTGTGATTCCTAGACCAACACATACGACTATATACATGATGTCTTCTACCTGTACTGTATGACTGAAGACATGGGGACCATGTTCTTGTATGTTTCCCTTGTGAAGCTTTTAATACATCTCATCTACAAATTCGGTTTTTGGATGAATACCCCAAATATAATATATGAACTCTTAATATTTTTTATATGTTTTGTATATTATATTTTGTTTGTGTTTTTAAGTTTTATATTTAATATTCTTCTATATCTCTAAACCCTATAATCTATGTTTTTCTGCAATTAATGTTATTAGATTACAATGTATATTTATAGTGATGTTAAAATATTCAGTTTTTTTTTGATTTTGTAATTTTAAAAAATGTTCGAATTCTTAGAATACCACATAACTGAAAACGCTTTTCCGTTCTGTTCTAAATTATTGTTATATTCTTAATCTGATAAAATGCTGTATACTGAAGAGGGACCAGGAAAGGGTCCGAAAACGTTTTATGGCAATAAATATCTTCCGTGCTAGTAGTGCTTTCTGCTTTCTGATATACAAATAAAGCAAGTGGTTTTTATGTAACTGTTCTTAAGAATGAATTATTTACATAATATGCCAATAAAACCAGAGAATACATACTTCCACTTCTCAGATGCCATTTTGATTTTTCTGATTTCATGGATATACAATTTTTTTTACAAACCCAGATCATTTTATATTGTGTAGCTGCATACATAGTTCAAAATATCTGTTTATGAATGTTTAGTATTTATTTTTTGCAATTAATGTTCATATTTTTAAATTTTTGATATTTAATATTTGGAAAAACTTGTAAACCAAGTAACTTGTAAATTGAGAACTATCTGTATTTGAAAATTCATTTGCTTGATGTCAACATAACCTGAAACTCAAAAAACTTATTTGATAAATAGAACAGAAAGTGAATAAGAAAAAATTCTTAGATAAAAAGCTTTGTATATTTGATGAATCAAAAAAGATAACATTAACAATGCTTTGTTCTGATATATTTTTAAAGCCAGATAGATTGCATATACAGTCAATTCCGCTTAAGTGGGACACGTTGGGACTAATCCATTTTGGCCCAATTAAGTGGCTGTCCCAATTAAACGAACTAATAATAAATTCTAAAATAAAATATGGAACCATTTTGTCCCAATTAAACGAAGTAATAATAAATTCTAAAATAAAATATGTAATAAGTAGGTAAAAAATAATAATTAGGTACCAATTTTTATGCTTTATTAAACTAAAATACAGAAAATATTTGTACTGTAAATAGTGAAGAAAAAATAATACATACATGATCAATTTTACAATTTCAAATTTAAATTCTGCAAAAATGCATCAAGTGTAGTCTGTCTTCTATCTTTTGATTTTGGTACACCAGTTATATCAGCAAGTCTGCGATAGCTTGTATTAAATGGCTTCCTTTTAATTTTATCCAGCAAAGCAATTTTCTTGAAAGTGTAAAATCCTTTTCTTGACATCTTAGCAAAAATTTAAAAATTTTAAATAAAATCGACACTGTGAATGAATACTGCTAGGAACAATATATAATAACGATATTTTCTTAAGTAGACACATACTTGTCAGATGCACGATGATAAATAACTGATTTGCATCATGCTAGTGATGCCAAATATTAGTATACATAGTGTTAACATACTTTTGAAAAATCCCTAAAATATGTCAAAAATTGCTAATTCCTTTTCTGCTATTGTCCCAATTAAGCGTTTAAATTATGTATTAGTTTATTAGTTTCTGTTCTTTGAGATTTGACCCAATTAACTGGAATCTACTATATATATAGAATTCTTGAGATTTGGCCCAATTAAGCAGAATCCACTATATATATATTGTGTGAGATTTGGCCCAAAAAAAGCAGCTGCCCCAATTAACCAGTGGCCCAATCAAGTGGAATCGACTGTATATCTACAGTGAAAAGTAATGTTATTAAAAGTATCTACTTTGCTAAAATTTTATAAAGAGCAAATCATAGCTGATCTCATGACTTACAGATCTCTAGCTATTTATGAAAATAGAAAATCTATATTTATATGAATATTTTCTGCAAAGAGCTTTTGGTATAAATAGTTTGAAATGGAAAGCTTTGAAGGGTATAAAAACTAATATCCACAGAGATATGAGAGATTTTCCAGAATGAAATGAGTATTTCTTCAGATTAGCAAATGTTAATAGAATTTAGACTATTATTATAGCTGGAAAATATCTTTAAGCCACAAACAAGAAATATAGTTTAAATTTATCATTAATTTTAATTTTAGTCAAAAAAGCAAAAATTAAATATAAATAAATAATTGTAGTTGAATTATGGATCAAATCTCAACATAAAAAGGTTAAATCATTCTAAAAATAAATTCATAATAAATATTGCATACTACGAAGTACTAATCTAGAACAGGGGTCGGCAAACTGTGGCTCACGAGCCACACGCGGCTCTTTGAGTACCTACATGTGGCTCTGATGTAAAATTGAAAATAAAAATAAAACTATCATAATTTCATTTATAAAATTTTTAAAGAATTTTATTCATATAATGGTGATTTCATTTGTTTTATAGATCTATCAAAACTTCGTGGCACTAAAATGCGCGAAGCGTCACGCCTTGCGATGCTTTGTATATCCACACGATATGCAAAAGGAGTGGAGGGGATGATTTAGCACATAGTAGGCTCACACTGATTAAAACCAATGAACAATTTTTTGTTTTTTTTTCTTCATTTAATAAAGATATAATTTATTATAACATTACTTTAAATTTTTCTTATTTGTAAAAATATATTTATGGCTCTCAAATAATTTTAAATTGTTGACGGACAGGTTTGGTTCTTCCGTCTCAAAAGTTTGCCGACCCCTGATCTAGAAATATGAAATATAATTTTAGTTGCTTCAAACTTTTATTCAAGATTGTATAGCTTTACAATCTTAAATAAGTTTGAAGCTTGATTATCCCAAACAGAGGCTGTTCTTAATTTACAATGCTCTTGACTTATGACTACTCATACTTAGAATGGTGATGTCATCAATAAATTGTGATTGGTCAATGCAATTGACATACATACCAGTCTATACACAATGGCTGGTATATCAAAAAGCATCCTTTTTTATGTTTGGTTTTTGTAGTTTTGTGTTCATTATGTTTATTATGATGCTGTGTAATGTAATTATAAATACTGACAGTGGGCAATCCACATGTTTAGAGCATGTCCTCTAAGCAATTGGCTGCTTTTGCTGCAGACTGCATCATCATCTGTCACCAACCTGATTAATCTCATTCTTCTCTTGTATGGTACACTTTCTATTTCAAAGTAATGATACATATAACATCCATCAAAACTGATATATGAAAGTTGTAAAATTAAAGTTGGCACAAACCATAGTATGAATATCCTTATTTCATCTCATCATAACACACTTCCAGTATGCAAAGTGACTTAACTTATCACTTAGTAAAGTGACTTGCCTGTGCAAAGTGCATTTGCCTGATCACTTAGACGTGAAATAAATTTTTACTTTGAACATTAATTACAAAGAAATATAACAGTATACTGGTATATTCAACTGTCTTGGCCCTGTAAACGTGAATGCGCAGTAACCAGCCAATCACATACTACCTGTAAGATGAATCTATTTGTTACAAATAGGGTGAATGCATAGAAGATGAGCCTTGTCAGTGGTGGAAAAGTTTACAACTTGAAAATTAAGGTCAATTGCTTTTACAGTCAGATCAAATCAGTATTGGAATTCTTTAGTAGTCAGTCATGTCAAAAGTAAAAAATATAAAAATTCACCACACAAACATTCACACCTGTATGCTTTTCCGCCTGACTACCCTTTGGTTACATTTGAACTCTCCTGTCACGTGATTTAGTTCGCGCAACTAGAGTGCCAAGACAGTTGAATATACCAATAAATTGATATGGAATTTTAACTATTACATTTCACTAAATTTTATACATTAGGTTATTTTAATTATTATATTTATTTATTAATTGATTATTCCCTATTGATTCTTTAATTTTTAATTTATGACATTTAAAAAATATATAACTTTTCTTTTGGTTCTATATAACTGAAAAAAAAATTAGATTTTTTTTTCAACTATATGAACATTATCTATTGAAATAAACAATTATATAGTACTTACATTACAGCAATTTTAACTGTCATTACTTAAACATAATTATTAATGATTACTTTGATTTATTATTTGAAATAAAAGCTAAAAAGTATACCAATAATTTTAACATAAAGTAGTTTAATCTAAAACATGTTATCTAGAGTTATGTTAGAGAATTTTAATATTAGATTTAAAATATTTGTATAAACTATTTTACTAATAAACACTATATGAGGCTATAAAATTTTAAATCACAATGAGAAATACCAGCACAGAATTTCGAGAGATAAAAATGCCATAACAGAATAAAATCATAATCGCTAAGTATTTACAGCTCTTTAGTCAATAATAAATTCAAATTTTGCAGACCATCGTGTAAGATTTCGCATTGAAAACATAGTACGTAGATATTCAACTTGGAAAACTGCTTGAAAATTAATTAAAATATTTTATTATCCGAATATATACAACCTGCAAAAAGAATTATCAGGATAAAAGGTACATGGAATAAAGTTAAAATCAAACAAATCTAATTACTAAAATTTTATATTGAACTATTTAAATTAATTTACTTTAATATATAAAACTAAGGACAGCATACAAAACTAGTTTTAAAAGTTCCTAATTTAACACGTGGATACTCCAACACTCAACCACGTGCGATAACATATCTCTATGCTAATATTCATACTTACAGGATTTCTAAACAATCTGGAAAAAAATTTTAATGCATTCATATGATTAATGAATATGGTTTAAATAAGATTTGTACGTAAAAAAATTTACGATAATTCTAACACGAATGACAATACGAACATTTGTCAATCACAACCAAAATTTTGGCGCCAATGCCGCAGAATACGTCATATATAAGGTTTATAGTAGAATTTAGAAATATAATATTAATTAAGTTTAATGATTATATTAATATCATAAATATATTACGCTATAATTTTTAATATAAAATTATAAGATTTAAAATTTCAGAATTTATTTTACCTTACCTGCTTTGATAAAATTTGAAGTTGGTGTTGGTTTAACGCGGGGGATACGTTCCAAGGAAACTAAGCACTAAATGAAACAGCGTTAAACGAGGTCATCTTAACACGTAAATAATAGGAATAGGTGAAACAGGACAGTCAATAAAAAAATATACGTACCATTTTTTTAAATTTTATTTTGTAACACGTATTATTACTATTGTATTACATTAATTATAGAGATTTTTTATTGTTAATATTGATTTGGGCCGGATTGGCCGCGTGGAAACGCTTCGGCTTTCCACTCTGGAGGACCCGGGTTCGAGTCTCAGGTCCAGCCCCTTGAAAAATTTTATCATAGGGTCCGGGCTCGGCCCGTCGATCCCCGTCCTCCGCAATCCGGCTGACCCCTCCGCAGGGGTGGGCAGCCTGTGGAAAACTTGTTTCGCCCCGCCACTTAGTACCAGCGTTGCAGAGTCGGAGTCGGGAGTCGGGGAGTCGGAGGTTTTTGGGTGAAGTCGGAGTCTGATTTTTTCCTGCCCGGAGTCGGAGTCGGAAAAACAAACGACTCCCGACTCCTTAAATCCCTATTTACCTAGAGCTAGAGCTATATATATCATTTCTAACTATTTAAGGCTAATGATAGTAAATTATGAATAATATCAATTATCTAAATTTATGAAAAGGCCCTTAAAGTGTTTTTAGTTAATTTATGAGTGATAAATTTTTGCCTTTTGGAGCCATATTTAGTCTATTTTATGAAAAGTGTTGTGGTCTAAGCCAAACTGAAATTTAGGCATAGGATTCTGATTAATGATTAAAATATAGTCATATAGCCTAAAAGGAAGTTTTTACTTTTTAATCCAGTGTTAATTTTATTTTAACAGGCATTTATACTGGTTAGAACTTGGAATAGTTACTTAGAAATTATATTTAAAGTAATTTTGGCATGACTAAATGCTTCCAAGGAGAAAGATTTTTATTATTATTCAAATTTCAACAGCAATAAAACAAATCATGTGAAATTTTAGAAGGACATCCATTTCTCTTTTCAGTGTATTAAAGTTGCTAATTGTTATCTCAGTTATTGATTTTGTAAATTGTAACAACCTATACACAGCCCAAATTTTGGATAATCTGTCTTAAAAATTGTAAGAAAGTATGAGCCTACCTCGTATCTACAACCAAAGTGCTATAAAATTAATGTAAAGTAGTCAGAAGAATAACTTGCAATAATAAAATACATTTACAACATTAACTTAACTGTACAGGAGTCGGAATCAGACCTTAAAAATTTTAGGGAGTCGGAGTCGGAGTCGGATTTTTTTAAAAAGGTAGAGTCAGAGTCGGAGTCGGACCTTACAAATTTTTAGGGAGTCAGAGTTAGAGTCGGATCATTTACTATCCGACTCTGCAACCCTGATAATAAGGCTTTGTTTGCCAACTAATGGCAATGCTGCGATGCATATACAAAAGCAAACTGATATATGTATAAATATGCAAGGGCAAAGTTGATTAGAGTATTTTTAGTAATAATTTCTGGCTGTCAGAAGTGCGAATCGTCGTATGTTGAATCACTGTAAGTCAAAGACTACCTGTACATAAGAATCTTAGGTAAAATTAGTACCATAAAAAAACAGTAAGTTATGTATGTAAAGCACGCACATACAATAAAGCATATTTATTATTGGTTTCTAATGTGCATTATAATACAGTACACAGATAATATTGAAAATGATAATATCTGCTCTTATCAATGCAAAATTAAATTCTCTTCATTACACTGCTTGCCTGAATATCAGTTTCTCGAATTTTATTTGCCTGATTCCCTATTTCCTGAGCTCGTTTCCCTGATTCCCAATTGCCCCAATCTCATTTGCTCTAATTCCTATCTGTCCGAATCCTATTTGTCCGAATGTTAAGTTGTTTGATTCCTATTTGCCTGAATTCAGCTGAAATGATTTTATAGTTGTTTTGATATCATTTTTCCGAATTTTATTAGCCATAATTTTACTTCCCTAGAATCAGTTTTTGATTTCTGTACTGTGTCTGTTATACGGGATATTCATGCTATTTTACTGTACTGATAAAGGGTTATGCGATTAAAAAAGTTTTTGTGACTACTGGCTTAGATACTTACTAAATTCTTTTCATCCAGAAATAAATTATAATAAGTGGCGTCATCTGTTGACCAAAAAAAATATTGATTTGTATTCATAATCATTCATGAAAATCAAAAATATTCGAATAAACGATTTGTTTATGATGAGGAATATTCTTATTCATTTATGACACATTTTGTTTTCACGTTAAGAAGTCATCTAACGTTGTTTGTTTTTTTTTCTCTTTCGTTCAGCAAGCAATTGTCAATAACAAGATATCGCATCCATGATACCTCTTGCCTTTGAACCTTTATAAAAATTTGGATATAAACTGATTCATAATTTCCGTAATAGTGGCTAAACTTGTTTTGAGACTGATCTATAATTTCCGTAATAGTGGCTAAACTTGTTTTGAGAAAATCCGTTGCAAAGTCCGCATCAGACTTTCGTATACACTGCCTGCATTGATATCAAACGCACTGCGAGACGGCATAGGAGTATCAAAGCAATAAATTGGTGCAATTTGGGATTTCTGTGAGTATAAGAGTTTGAAAAACTGCGCCAAAATGAATCAATAATAAATATAGAATGCGGGAAAAACCGCGTTATATTGAAACAGCATTAAACGGAGCAGCGTTAATCGGGGTCTTACTGTACGCTCTTGTACTGCATAACTTTTGGCGTTCAGTGATCATCAAGGCAACAATAAATAATGTACAAGGATAATGTATTACTGTTTATAATAATATGGAAGCTGTCTAATTAATATAAGTTTGCATCTAATATAATAAATAGTTTTATTATTGTTTTTGTTTAAATATACTGTATTGTAATTATGTTTTTGATATCGTTTAAAGTTCTTTTTTTTCAATAAAATGATCATTTATTATTTTTTATGTCAACAGATGATGCCACTTTCCATTCGGTTAAAATATTAACCAGTAAATGACGGGTCGAAACAAACTCCTCCACAGGCTGCCCACCCCTGCAGAGGTCAACTGGATTGTGGAGGATGGGAATCGACGGACCGGGCCCGGACATGATAAACATTTTTAAGGGATGGGACCGAGATTCTAATCCGGGTCCTCCAGAATAGAAAGCTAAAACGTTTCCTCGCGGCAATCCGGTCGAGGATCATTTATTATTTAAATCGTTTTGACAGTTTAAAAATTTTAAAATTTGTAGAGTTAGTTAGTTAGTTAGGGGGAATAGAGGGACTGTACTCAAGGGTTTAGTCCAAAAGGTGAAAAAGAAAAGTAAAAAATAAGAGACTCGCAACCTAAGTAGTGGGTTAGGGTACTAGTAAGAAAAGTGGGAAAACAACGAATCCCTTACCAGGGTCCCAGAGCGTCCGCATTGGCGAATAAAGATACCGCAAAGAACAAAACTAAAAAAGAAAAGAATACAATATGTCTTAAAACTAAAATAACAGATTTTTTAAGGATTATTTTTAGGTCAACAGATGACGTCACATTCCATTCTAGAAGAATACTATGTTGCAGGGCGAAACAAGCCCTTCCACAGGCTGCCCACCTCTGCAGAAGAGTCAACCGGATTGTGGAAGACGGGGATCAACGAGCCCGGCCCCTGATCCCATGATAAATATTTTCAAGGGATAGGACCCGAGACTCGGTCTTCCAGAGTGGAAAGCCGAAGCGTTTCCACGCGGCCAATCCAGCCGATTATTTTTTAGGATATTATGTACTGTATATTCTTATTTTTAATAAATATGATTTTCACTATCGGCCAGATTGGCCATGTAGAAACGCTTCGGCTTTCCATTCTGGAGGACCCGAGTTCGATTCTTGGATCCCACCTTTTGGAAATATTTATTATGGGATCCGGGCCCAGACTGAAGATCCTGTCCTCCACAATCCGGCTGACCCCTCAGCAAGAGTGAGCAGTCTGTGGAAGGGCTTGTTTTGCCCCGCCACTTAGTATTCTACCAGAAAGAAGTGTGGCGTCATCTGTTGACAAAAATAGGTATTTGTCCTTGTTTTCATCGTAATCTAAATGAAATTTCAATCAGATAACTCACAAGGGGAGCTTGCGAACCTGGTAAAAACGAAAAGGAATCAAACTTTATAAATATAGATAGATAGTTCGATCAGTCGATTATTAAGAGGTATAATTCAAATCATCATCAAGCTCCCTCCCATTTCTATATGGGGTCGCTGTTTTTGATGAGCTTTCTCCATTGCGTTCTGTCCTTTGTCCATTCCCTTCTGAGACCCTTTGATCTCAGATCGTCATCCACGATGTCTTGCCACCTTCTCTTGGGTCGTCCTCTTTTCCTCCTTCCTTCAACTTTTATGTTCATAAGTCTTTTGCCCGTGTAGTCCTCATCTCTTCTCATTAAATGGCCAAACCATCTTAATCTACTTTCTTGGATTTTACTTGCAATATCCGTAACCTTCACTGTCCCTTGGATGTGTTCATTTCTAATCCTGTCTGCTCGTGTCACTCCGCACATCCATCTTAACATTCTCATTTCTGCCACCTTCATCCTTTGTAAATTGGATTTCTTAAGGGGGAGTGCTTCCGTTCCATACAGCATTGCTGGTCTCACCACTGTCCTGTATACTTTGCCCTTTAGACGCACAGGGATCTTCTTATCACATAGGACTCCAGAGACTTCTTTCCAATTTTTCCAACCTGCCTGTATTCTGTTATTCACTTCTCTACCTGTCTCGCTCAATTCATCCACAATCGAACCAAGGTATCTGAAGTGGTCTGTTTTCCTAACTGTTGTTTCCATTAGCTTCAGCTCCTCATTTTCCTGGGTCCCTATGTTGCAGGCCAAATATTCTGTCTTGCTTCTGCTGATTTTCAGTCCTCTGTCTTCTAAAGCTTTCCTCCAATTCTCCAGCTTTTCTTCGACCTCTGCTCTAGATCTTGCGCATAAAACTACATCATCTGCATATAGCATGTTCCAAGGTGCTTCTTCCCTGACCTTTTCTGATAGGACATCTATCACTGTGTTGAACAGATAAGGGCTCAGTGCCGAGCCCTGATGGAGACCCAC
>AYEL01075682.1:0-42248 GCA_000484575.1 Olivierus martensii
AAAATAAGCATCTCCCCGATTACCATCTTCCCCCGATCCACTCTATATATATAAATTAGATTTTTCTATTCCGCACGGTTAATTTGCGATCATTATGAAGGTCTTTTTTTATAAACAATTCGGAATTATTCGTTTTGGTATGTTTTTATAGTTAAGTATGGAACCTAAATTTTGATGATAAATAAAATATTTAAAATTTTATAGAGCATTTTGGTGTATTTTTAACCTACTCTCCAAAGGAGAATGGGACATAAAATCATCTTGCTGTGTGTCTGTTCTCCACTAATAATTTTTGAACTAATTAATAGGTTTCCATGAAATTCGCTATAATTATGTTCTGCCATTAAAGAAAATTTCAAGTTCATCATTTAACCATTTAGCTTCAACTATTTAAAATGGTGGTTATTTAAATTTTGAACTATTTATTGAATTTTTATAATATTTATTAGAAAGTGAAGACATTAAAATTATTCTCGATGACACATCAATTAATTCTTTATCTTCAAAATGGCAGATGTTAAAATTTCGGAAGCTTTTTCCTGATAACTTTTAAACTATTTAATTGGTTTTTTATGAAATTTGACAGATCATTAATGTCGAATTTAAAATAAAATTAATGTATCCTGCAGCTTCATCCGTTTAAAAATGGCGGAGGTTCAAATTTATAGGTCCTGTGTAATACAGCAATTACAGAATCATTTGATAGATTTTTTATGACATATATCTTAATCCCGTATCTTTAATCATTCTAAATTAAAGGATACGTTCAAAAAGTTTATCAGAACTGCTTTTTATTAAAAAAGGCACACGAATTTAAAAGTAATATTTAAAAATTACATAGTAAATTCTTACGTAAAACAGAGTTTTAATTAATCAACAGAACAAATTCCCTCATCCGTTAAAGTTAAGATAATAATGTTTAGAAATTAATAAATTACCAATAGATGTTTGTAAACTGTTAAATTCTCTTTAAGTTAGAGGAAATTAAATGAATTGAGATTATCTATTTGTACAGAAGTCCGTCGACTGAATCTTGTTCCCACATGCTATGTGATGCCAACTCAATACAGAGAATTCCGAGAGAGCCTAGGGGAAGGATCTTGGATAATTAAATCTGTGACATCGGGTTCTAGACCTGCAGACATGGGACCGAAATTGTTAGATATTTATACTCCATCAGGATTGCTTGATCTGGAAGTGTAAGCAAAGTTTTACTTCAGAAATGAAAGATTTTTATACGGTTAAATTAGTTTTTTTGTTAAGTTTATGGTTTAATATTTTTAGATAATAAATAAAAACGAATAAAATTTTAAAAATTTTAGTCGAATTATCTTGGAAACATTTTTCTACGTTTCTTCCTTCCGTATAATCGGATTTTATTCGTGTCGCACAAAAGTTATTATTTTTAACGTCACGAGGTCGGAAAATAAATTTAATCGTTAAAAATCGAGTTAAAAATTCTTTAACTATCCTTAACAATTTAAATTTAATTTCCATTTACTTCTAAAACTTTATTTTTCTTTTTTTTTTCCTTTAACGAATTAAACATTCATTCAAACGCGTTTCCCGAAGAACTTTAAACAATTAAAAATACTTTAATTATTTTTCTTAATTTTCTCCGTTGTTTTAAAATAATTAATTAAATATTTTTCGATAGATATTTTACCGGGAAAGGTAATTAATTTGGAATCCGTATTAAAACTCAAGCGTGTAAGTTGATGACGACGTATTTTTTATTTTTACTGAGAAAATTGCTTTAAAGACGTTTCGATTGATCTCTAGCTACGAAAATAATAATAAAGGGATAAAATTAAAACGTAGTACATTTATCCATTTTTATAGAGCATTAAGGTCACGCTATGTTAAATCACCTAAGAATTGTTTTATTAATTCATTGCTTTGGCGTGATAAAGTTTCACAGTTCTTATTAAATATTTAGTGAGATTATGACAACATTATCACTTTACTTAGGTCTTTGATACTCTTGCATGGTAACAGTACCGAGTTTAACTGTCTTCATTAAAAATTAATATACCATTACAGATACCAGACAAAAAGAGCCGTTATACAACAGTTTGTACCAAACATTCTTACCGTTTTTGGACATCCTATAAGTGCACGTTTGTATGTGCTGGTGACATCCCTTCTACCACTTCGTGCCTACGTTCATTCAGAAGGACTAGTCCATCATCGTTACGACCATCATAAAAATTTCCGTAAGGTAAAATTAAACTTGTAAAATTTTATGTAATTAAGACATTAAAAATTCATCATTTATTAACCTTTCCTTTCTTTAACGCTTTTAAACAGTATAAAAATAGGGAGAAAATGCAATCGTATTTTCCCCCCTTTCCCCGAGATAATTTAAAATAAATCGAACTTAAATCGATAAAAAAATACATCCCAAGCCATAAGTTATTTAAACATTTAACTGCGAAAATATCTACTTCTTTCATGAATAAAAGAAATAAATGAATCCAAAAAAAGAAATTTTAATATTTTAACATTGGATGTTGATCGATGTGGAAGCATTTGATTAAATTTTTCGTCTAAGAAAACGAAAAAAGGAGGGGAATGTTATATTTTATGTGGCCTATATAAGCGGTTTTAAATAATTTTTCTTTTCTTTTCTCAAAAGTTCTTATAAAATATAAAAACTCTTTATTAAATCGTAAATTTACGCATTTAAATATATAGTTTGTTATCGATCGTTTCGGTATAACTAATATCATAAGTTAGTGAGGTAGGCTCAATTTATTCAGAATAACAGTGCCGAATTTTATCGCTTCGGTAAAGGGAGAATATCCATCACTAGTGACAAGATAGATTTTTATTTTACCCCAAAAAAAAACTTTATCATTTGAATTTAAAAAATAAAAAATAAAAATTGTTCGAGGAGTGTAATGAATAACTAGTGCATAGTCGGTGTCGGACAAACAGACAAGAGTCTTTTAATAAGATAATAAGGAAGGTGGAAAAAGTGAACAACTGCCACATCGATCACCACAACCTAGGATCTTATAATATCAACGTTCTGTGCTATTATTAATCACCTTTGACCGACGATTAGAACTAATGGTGAGGTTGGATAGACGAGAACTGAATAATTCAGGTATTTTCAGGCTAATTGTAGCACAAAAACGATTATAGGTTCCGACCTATACTTTACTTGTCACATCGCTTCATTCGCTGCTATTTCTTTTAAATTGCTTTGTTGATGACAGAAACGTAAAAGAAGTAAAACTCTTTTTAATTGAGTTTAGAGATTCGTAATGGTTTAGGTATCTGGTTGTTGTAATAATGGGCGATTATTTTATTTAATTTTTTTGCCAGATAACCAGTCGCACGTGGTTACTGTCGGATTTATGGAGATACCTGTCAAAAAATAGAAGTGTTGAAGCGGTTAAAATTGCCTTGAGTAACTTGCACTCTGTTCTAACTCAAAGTCTTTTAGTGGCAGAAGCTGTTCTAGCCGATTCTACTCGACACTCGAATCTAAGAGATAAACACAAATGGAGGTAATTTGTGGCCTAAGACGTGTGTTTTTTTGGTAGATATGACTTTAGTTCTTGATGGTTTTTCTTATTATTTCTACGCAGGTGTCGCCATTGCTTTCATTTGTTAGGAATCGATGTGGTGTTCAACAGTTCGCTTTATCCGACTATTATGGAAGTAAATGGACAACCGAATCTGCAAGAAAACAGAAAAGAAGGTAGACGTATCAATAAAATAAAACGTTTTGTCGTAAGCGATATGATGACTCTTCTTTACGAGCCTTCTTCTGTGGCCAGAGAAGTGACAGATGCCATCTTGGAATCATCCGATAATATCGGTGTTCTGGTAACTAAACTTTTATCAAATTACAACTTGACAAATGTTACTATAAACTTCTTCTTTTTTTGTACAAATCCGATTAGCGGTTTGCTTGCCGAGCCATAAGTCAATTTAATGGCAGAAAAAAAGCGCAATTTTGCAGTTTTAAAAAGAGAGAGAAAGAAAAAAAAATTGCATGGCGAAATAAAAATTTCTTACTGCGATTTAATCATTTTATTCTCCATACTAGTAGAAATGAATTTCTACTTTATAAAGGCAAACACATTATCGGAAATGAACTATTACAAGAAACGGATGTTAAACATGAAAAAGGAAATTTAGCAGATAATCAGGAAGTAAAAAGTTTTGTAGAAAATAAGTGTTTGGCATTAAAAACTTTATATAAGAAAAAAAGTGAAAATAATTATGTAATTCCTTTAAATATTTGTTACTTTTTTATTTTTTTAGGAACTGAATTGTCACGTAACCAGCGATATGTGTCTGAATTCCGACGATATTAGATATATATTAGATAGCAGAAGAGAGAGACTGAATCAAGGCGGATTCAGGCAGGTAATTCACTTTGTTTGGTAGAAAATTCGGAAATTTAGGATTAAAAATAACTAATTTGAAGAATATTTAATTAAAATTTTGCATAAAAATGCTATGCTACATAATCACTTTTTATGAACTAGAAAGAAGATATACATTATTTAATATTTTCAATCCAAATTTTATAATAAATTCGAAAGAATTTCTCTAAACTCGCTAAGATATGTATGACTCTTGTTTGAATAAAGAAATCTCATTAATCCTTCTACTTTTTTTTATATATTAACCATTCCAGTTTTATCCTTTTATTGCAATTTGCATCATTTTTACATTTTTCAATGGAAGCGTTTCTCTTTAAATGAACGAATTTATGCAAAAGAAAGAAAGAAAAAAAGAAAATAGAGATTCCCGATTAAATTCTAACTTTCGGCAAGTAAATGCTTTATTTTTTTCTTTTTAATTAATCTAGAAAAGCCTCTTCTTTTTCTCTCCTTTTCTTTTGAGATTCGATTAATACGAAGGAAGTTTGATGGATTATGCATATGAAATTCAAAACTTTAATATCATATCAAATGGTTAGAAGAATAATTTAATAATAAAAGTTTAATTTTTATTCTACGTCATTTTCTAGTTTTACAGAATCCATCTTACAATCACTTAAAAACTGGAAAAAACGATGAAAGATTATCCGCGATATTGCATCGCTATAGAGACAATACTAGATTAAGCACGAAAATTGCGCTTTTAACGAACTTAACTATTCTAAATAAGAAAAAAAAATATAAAGAACTAACTTAAAAATTGGCTTTAGAGCGTATTAATCTGGAAACAGAACAGGATACAAGTTCAATTATTGCAGCTAATTACATATGAATAGAGATGTTCACAAGAAGACAAATGATGCAATCTCTTTCTCTCCACAAATTCTCTATCGATCATCCTTTCATGTGGTTCATACCATTACGAAATAAAGTCGATTATTACTCGTTTTGTATACAAATTAAAAATTTTATTAGTTTACGAATCTAAACAAACTACTACCTTTGCACTATATACATTCTCCGTTTTGTCGTAGAAACGGTCTAATAAGAAACAATCAACGTACGAACTTATTTAATTAATAATCTCCTTTTATTAACAAAGAAGATTCCGCATCTAATTTTCTAATGCAAATAAGCAATTATGATAAATCTTTAGGATAATTAAACTAATTTTTCCACCGAATAAATTCGTATAAAGGCGATTTATTGTTAAACAGTTTTGTAGATAATCTTATTGCCTGTTGTTATTTTTTTGACTTTTATTTTTTCATTAGACTTTTAGTAACTAAAGTAAAATGCAAACTTTTTCAACTTATCGGAAGAGAAGAATTTGATATTCCACAAAATGTTTTAGGTCTAGTCTATTCGCAGGACAACTAGACACGGCTCACTGCTTTTTTCGTTCTTGTCCTCTTTCTTATTTTATTTTATTTTTTTTACTTTTATTTTTTCACTTTTATTTTTTTCACTTGTATCCGGTGAAGAATTCATTGTGCTTTTCCGAAGCACAGGGACCAAAAGGAAAAAAAAGTAACTCGATATTTTCGTCTTTTCTACTTAATTTTCTCTTTGATGATTCCACTTTGCATTGTATTTATTCTGTCATCCGGACGAACATAATTGCGATATCTTATCCTTTGTTAATAAGTCGCCCGTAATAATCTAACTATGTTAGTTTAAAATAGTATTTTTATAAGATTCTCATTAATTCTTGTCTTTCACTCTCTTAGTTATATCCTTCTTCCAACATCGAAAAATACGAAGAATTGATTAACGAGTTGGAACGACATTTTTCTGATGGAGATTTGGATACGGATCCTGGATTGGGACCTGTCAGCAGGTAAGACGGAGTATTTGCTGAATTTTGGTTAAGTCTGACAAGCACGCAATGCTTCGTTTACCGTGGTACACGACTACATATGTTTATTCCTACGTTACGCGGTTGTCACTGTTTATATCACGTGATAAGAAACATTAATTTTCTAGTTGCGTGACGTGGCTGAATTTTCGTGAACTTCTAAATCGAAACTGCTAAGGTTTTTATTTTTTCTTCCCCTTGACGAAATTCCGAAAGTATTCGAACAGTACTTGCTTAAAACTTATTAAGTTTCCGAATCATTACATACGTTTCTTCGGAGCGATATGTTTGCAATTCAATTCGTTTCTGTCAAACTATCGTTAATAATTCGTTGGGAAAACAGAATAACGAAGTTAAAAATTATATTAATTCAGTGGGGCGCGAGTCTATTCCAAGGGGACGTGGAAGAATTCAAAAAATATTATTTTTGAGACAAACAAATAAAAAATAAATTCAAATTGATGTCAAGAAAAAATTAATCAGCAAAGGGTTATAAATACAGTACAAATATTCATATACCTAGAAACTTTCTGCTGTAGCTGTTTTAAAGACAAAATAACGATCTCGTTTAGTGATTGAAAAAGAAGCGATATCTTCCATGACACCCGAGAATTTGTGCTGAAAAACAAGCCTACCTATTGCATTAAATATTATGCTGCATTAAACATAATTATGTTCTATTTTTCGTCTTTTTTGTGGTAAGATTTGTTTAATTGTATTAAAAATTATCACATTATAATAAATATATATATATTTATGTATAAGAACTTTATTTATACAGAATATGGTATATTGTTTTGTAATATTAAATGTAAGTAGAAAGTATTTATAAAATTAAGACTGTTATGGAATGAGGGGCGTACCAAGTTTTTATGAAAAAAGGAGAAGCAGACACAGAAAATTTGGAAACCACTGCATTAATTAATTAATTTTTTCGTTAAATAATTTTATTGAGAAGTATAAAGTCAGAGAAACTTCGATAAACTGAATGGAAAAACTACAGTGAAATTTTAAGCAAAATAAAATAATAATAATAAATATAAGGATTAATAATTAATTTATAATGAAATTAAATAATTCTTAGATAAAATATAAAGCTATTTAAACGATAAAATTTCTTGTTGTTGCTGCTGTTGTTTAGATAAAATATAAAGCTATTTAAACGATAAAATTTCCTCAAAAGAAGATCTAAAGTTGAAAGATTAAAAAAATGTTTCTTTAAGCAAGAAAATAAATACGGTATACATGACAAAGGTGGAAATCATTTAGAAAACTTTGCGAGAATTCTACAAATTAATAGAAAAAGCAAATACTTTACTAGAATGATTAGGAGTCACGAAGAACGATCTTTCTCTACTATTAAGGATTGATTGTAAGCTATAGTCATTCCTATACTTACAAGTTAGTTCCGTTTCTTTCCATTGAGGGAAACAAATGAGAATTCTCAGTCTAATGAAGATTGACTAAAAGGAGAATTTTATTTTTTCTCCTTCCAGATTTATAAATTAAAATGTTTTAATCATTATTAAATTGAAAAATTCTCTTGTAAAATATTACAGAAAATTTTTATCGTGTCTTGGGGTAGACTAATGAAGTTTTTGTTTTTTAGAATTGCTTTCACGTAAAAAATATATATAACTCTACGGTTAATTAAGCTTTCTTCTATTAATTTTTGATCGTCATTAACTTATAATATCAATAATTAAAATATTTACCAGAAAACTTTTAAGATTATTAGCATTTTTTTGTCATGAGTTTTATAGTGTATAATCACAGGATATTTGCGGCTTGACTTTTGATTTATTATATAATCCGGCTATTTAGGCACTAGGGTATAAATTAACCTAAGTTGTAATCTACAGTAATATAATTAAAATTCGTAATCTCCATAAATTAAACGAGTGATACCGTATAAGATAAAATTCAACCTACAGAAGGAAAACTGGAGATTCCTTAATAGTTGTGTCAACAGAAACTTGTATTATTTTTCATTAATTTATTTTTTAACACAGATGAATAAAAAATGTTAAATATATATATCAGAATCTAAAATTTAAATATTTAAAAATATTTCCTATAATATTTAAAAATTAAACATAATGGGTAACATAAATCGCGTTAATATTACTTTTCCTCTCTCTCTCTCTCTCTTTTAATTCACATCTGGACGTGATTTTTATCATTACTAGTGTTTTTTAGACCTAACTGAATATTTTATTTTGAATTATTTAACGTTAACATGGCTATTTTGGCTTTAAAAGTTTGTTTCTAAAAATCTATAAATTTTAAACTACGGTAGCTCTGTTTGCCTTTCTCGAAATGATAGAAAGCTATTCTTGAAATGTTAACTTAAATTCAGACGACGATAATTAAATTTAATTTAATTAAAATATCATTAAATAAGTTGTTTCTAAATCGGAATTATCGAATCGGATGATGTTGATAGATTTACTTACTAATACTCTTTAATAATAATTTTAATTCTGATATTTATAATCGATTTGTTTCGAGTAAATTGTGCGGAAATTTAAACGAATATAAATTTTTTGTTATATTTAAATAAATAAAAGTCTGCAAGCACTTTTTTGTGTTTTACAAAATAAACAGAAGCGTATTCGTACGAATTTTTATTAGAATTTTAATTGAAGTGATCAAATTTACGTTTCCTCGAATTAAAATTATGAATCTATAAAAGTTAGAATTTGAAAATTACGAATTTGCATTCGAAAATTTGTTTGTTTAATTTTTTTCTAATGAACATCACAAAACATTAAAACAGAAAAATTTACATTTTAACTCGAATCTTAATTGTATAGAACACCGCGCATTTATTATTATGAGAAAATCGATTTATACTCGATTTTTAAGAAGAGCATCCCGGACGCATTGTCGAATAACTTTGTAGCCATTTTCGCGGATAAATAATTGGATACTTAAGAGAATCTTAAATGGGATATGTAATGTCAATGTTTACAGTATCTTCAACGCACTTAAAACATTTAAAATTGTGTTTAATGAATTCTTAGGCAAACTTAGATTGTGATGTGTTTGTAGATACTTATGATGAGGTAGCATTTGGAGAAGTATAAATATATTTTTCGCTTTTACTGCATGCCATAATTGTGTGAGATTAAAATTACTTTGCTTGTGATACAAAAGAGAAATATCTTTTTAACCATTTTTAATTTCTTGAAACTCTTTCTAAACCGTTTCCTGTATTGAACGATTAACATTTACTGAATGATTTATTGATTTATTGTAGGAAAGGGGCTTTAAATATCCCTAGCATTGTGACCATCAATGGTCTATTGTACATTCCTAACAAAATCACCCCATAAGAAAACCCGTCTTAATCATAAAAGACAATATCTTCTTTAATGAGACTGTAAGATCTTCCAGTGCATGAAAATGCAACCCTAGAAGATACTGAATAGTCTCAATAAATAAGTTCTATATAATATTTTCCATTGTTTAATTGTAATTTAACGATTCAATATATGTTTAAATCGCTAAATGAACGAAATGTTCTTTATTTTTATTTACAATTAACGTCTTTTATGGTTTAGATAAATTATATTACGAGTGTTACGTACGCATTAAACTTTATAATGATTCGTTTGTATGTTCGAATTTAATTATGTTTAAACTTTAAAGATAATTATTGAAGATAACTACACGAACTCCATTAATTATTACAATTTATATTACGTTATTCCTCGGGGCCCATAAATTCTCAATCTCTTCTTCGCTGCTTCCTAATCGTATAAGAGTTTCGATAATGGAAAAAGAATCACTCAAACTTCTCAAAAAGAGAGATAGAGAAAGAGAGAAATTTAAGAATGGAAACCGAAAAAGTTTTCGAACATATTCCAACAAAATAATTAATTCAATAAAAGAGAAAATTTATCAGCATGGTTTTGTTTTCTTTCTGGCACTAAGAGAATTGTAAAGGATGGAATTTCTTAATTACCAATTTAATTCAATCTGCGAAGATAATGTAGCAATCTAGACACATCTGTCCCTGTAGGTGACAGTTGCGTATCTCTTTTAATTACAAACGCTAATTTACCGCTGAGCCTCAAGAGACTTAAATTTAAATTATAATAGTATCTTAAGCAAAAGATTTGGTTTAAGCTCCGATTGGAAGACGAGAAGTGTTTCTCCGCCATAGGCACTTACGGTGCTGCATTAGTGTACGGGATAAGAATCAATTCTATCAAGCGAGCTTGTTAAATAGTTAAAAGATTCTGAATAGATTATATTTACAGCAGATTGTATGATTTATCGATTAATTTACCTTTATATATTCATTAGATCTCCTTGGCAGCACACTACGTCGGAATTCCATCGGTTTTTAGTAATGCTAGAACGCCATTACAATCGCCAATCTATGGACGACGACTATACGAGTGGAGATGCGACTCATAAATGGTAAGATTCTTGTTTTTGCCATCTTTTACCATAGGCAAATTCTGGCGCCTCATATCATGACGAAAGGGAAATTTTTGTATAGTGTGTAATTAGCATAAAGATGGAGACTTGACACGGATTGAATTAAATTATTTTTGCTTTTACATGCTTTGCAATTATTTTAAAGGAGCGCCCGTATTTTACTTTTGCCTAGAGCCCAAGTGAGGCTTAAGATGGCTTTGGTTTTTACTCTTTGCTAGAATTAAACATGCACAACAAAATTATTTTCATTAACATGCAGGAAAGGCGATAATCTCACCAAAATGGCTGATAATTGGAATTACGAAGAGGTTGGTTCCGATAAAATGTCTTTTCAAGCAGAAACAAATGGTAACAGTTTTTAAACTCACATAAAAAATTTTCTTATTACAATAACAGTAATTATTATTATTTTTTCTTTCAGAATTTCCGAAGAGAATTAAATGCAGTGAAGGTTTGTTTAGATTATTTTTCACTCGATTATATCAACATTAATTCTGTTTAGCTCTTAATTTTATCAAATTATATGCGATTTCAGATCCTAGTACCATGCCTTACATAGCATCTTTGAGTTTGGAACCATTTTTAAACATCACACCTCCGTTTTCACCTTCGATATCGGAATATTTTGTCAACGTAACTTACGACTTGATGCTTATAAAAATTGGAGCCATTTCTCAAAATTGTCAGACCGAAGTCAGAATCGATGATAAATTCGGATCTTCCAGGTAAAAATTAAACATTAATTATCACATTTTCGGACAGAATATTCCATCATTAAGTCGACTTTACCGTTCCTTCCTTATTTAGTAATTATTTTAGAATAAAAATATTTTTAAATTTATGTCTTAAATGTTTGCATTCATGTCAAAATAAATAGAATGTGGTCGACTTTTATGATCTTTACATATTATTATTATTGTTATTTAAATTAGATAAACCGGAGAAAGTCTCTGAAGTTTATTTGATTATTAAAATTGTTATAAAATAAATAAAACGAGTAATTTATTAGACAAATCGATTGACTAATTTATAAGGAAGAAAGCCTAAGGGATAAAATTAATTAAATTAAACAGTTTTAGAAAGAAAAGAAGATATATAACGTTTACTCCTGAACAATCCGTGATGAATTAATTATTATATGAAAAAAACGAAGTTTAAATATGATTGATTCTCTCGTAGAAAGAATAATGATAATCGTAATAAAATGACTATCAGTATAAATTAAGAACTTGAAAAGATCACAGTTTAAGCAAATGGAAAAAATTATTTTGCAGTAGCAGAAATTTTAAGAATAGTTAAATTATTTTATGCATCAAACAAACAAAATAATAATATATATTTTGATAAGTCGAATTATTATACTAACGATTTATCCACTTTGTCTTCATTTTGTTCGTATTTGGCTTCTTTCTCCGATTTTCTTGAAGAATGGCATCTTTTCCAACAGTATTTTTTTTTTAACTCGCTTATTCTTGTAACTTTTGAGTAAAAAAATGGCTTGAAAGCTTTATTAAATAATTTTAAAACAAATTTGCAAACTAAAAGGTATAAAATTTGCTTTAAAATGACCATAAACAATTATATTTCTATAATTCCTATGAAAGAAATATATAGAGTTAAAAATAATTGTAAAACAATAGCATAAAATTTCCATCATTCTTGTTAAATGACAAAATAAAATACTGTATAATTAAAGTGCTTGTATTTTCCTTTTGCAAAATGTTATCTTATGTTTTTGCATCGATAAATGGTGAATATTCTACCAGAAAACAGAATATTTTTTTTTACTAAATTGAACGGATTTGCATTTAAAAACGAATCTACTCTTAAATATCTGCAACGACTACCGAAACGTGAAAATAATTTTAAATTTTGTAGTATAATTGTATAAACATGTTTACTTGTTATAGTTACAAATTCTAATAGGCCTATTAAAAGCCATAAAAAAATGTTATTTTTCTGTAAACAAACGTCAGATCAATAAATTTTTCAGATTAAATCTCTGTTTTGCTTCATGTCAGTCGACTAGATTGTATTATCGGTTATAAAACTAATAGAATAATCTGGCAATGCAATTTTACTACGACTATATCATACGATTTGTACACATCATCATCTTAAATATATATTTAAAATTAATCAGTTAAAATTATGCATATTGATAAAATAAATATCATTAAAAATAATTTTATTTAGTTAAAGGAAAATGAGAAATTTTAGAAATTTAAAGTTGATCATTTGCTTCATTCAACTGCATAGAACACTTTATGCAGCTGAAGGAAATTAATAAACAGATATGTTCCTGTGCAGATATTATCTGTTTAGAGACTAGGAAGGATAAGCTTTTATCAACGTTGAGTAGTAGAATACGAGTAACTGACATTCAATGGTGATTATAAGAATCATAACCCATCCTACGATAATGTGAACGATAACCTTATAAAACTCGAGAGTAACGTAGGCTTGATAAATGTTTGTCATATTCAGTATCTCATAATTCTTATCAGTCATCTCGTTAAAGATATTGCGATAAATGTGCCGCATTTAGAGTGAATTATCTCCGATTGCAGCTACTAAACACGAAAGAGAGTATTGCAATCGCAAATTGTGTATCCAGCTTTTGGAAAATTTCTAAAAACAGATTCAGAATGGTAACAATTTCGCAAAAAATGGTCCAAAGACTTAACATATTAATAAGTGATAATTTATTCTTATTTTTAATCTTTCTAAAATAAATCTAATTTCTAATATTTTTAATCTTGCTTTTAAGATCATCATTCTGTCTGTCTCTTTCATAATAATTTTTGAATTAATTGTTAAATTTTTATGAAATTCTGCATTCTATCATTAGAATAAATTTGGCGTTCTATAACTATGACCATTTAAATATGGCAGGCATTCAAATTTTATGATGTTCTCTTAATATTTTTGAATTACTTAATTGAATTTTACAAAAATTACTGAGATCATCAACTGATAGAAACTGGCTTTTGTGATCCTTAAATTAACTTTGTATCTTCAGCCATTTAAAAATGATAGATTTCATTCAAACTTCTGAGATTTTTCTAATTTCTGAATTATTTGATTGATTTTTACGAAATTCAATATACTTATTAGACCTTTAGAGTCAACTCTGCAGTAAGATTAAACTTATAGCTTTAACCATTTAAAAATGGTGGACATTTAAACTTTTCAGGTTTCCTATTAATGGAGATGATAGGAACTTGAGATAGGATTATCAAATAAAGATCTGAGGTTGGAGTATCAAACGACCAATCTCCGGTTCTCCTTCAGTTTGATGATATATTTTAACTGTACATCTTTAATTATTCCAAAATACAGACATTTAATATTAGGTTGGTTAAGTTGTGCCGCTATATCGTTCACGGAATATATTGTATCTGGCCGAGGCCAGTTTTAGAATCCTTACAGGCTGGCTAACACCCTTAGTAAGGCTAATAGGAAGAATGGAGGATGGGGTTCACGGAATTCCTGAAAAATCTAGAGATTTCTGGAATTGAATTTGGATCCTTCAAGTTTGGACATGGTAGGAAAATAAATGATTAGTCTTTCCAGAATCGTTCTCTCTCTCTCTCTTTTTCTTTTCATAAATTCATGCTATACATAGATTTCGCATAATTGAAGAAAAGACTGTAAATCGTAATTACTGATGTGGAATAACATATCTCCACCAACTTAACTGACTTATATGTTTGTAATTCTACCAATATTATCTAAGTTTTTCAATGGAGATATTGATATTTATTTATAAAAGTTTAATTTGACAACAATATTAATCTAAGCGATTACATTTGAATTCTATACTGCATAATGTTTTCTAGAATATTCAGGCCTTCTAAGAAATCGCATTATATTTCCTGCTTCCAACAGAAGGACTCAATGAAACGATTCTCACCACATTCAGAACTTCAGAAACTTTTTAATGTATAAAAATAGTCTTATTGATGTCATAATAAACGGCGCCATTGCCTACATGTATTTAAGAAATGCTTATCAAATCAATATATCAAAATGATTAATCTTTTCTTATCTATGACTCCTAGTTTCTTATATTTCAAATAAGAATATGGCAGTTAGATATGTTACAATTTTAACTGCTCATGCATTTTATTGCAAATATAATGTCATTCTTGATTTGACAATCATGGATTACCAGTCACATCGACTGTCGAATTAAAATAAACCTCTTTCTTATTTTTTTCTATCTTTAATAAGTCTTGATAAATTTCTGGTTTAAAAATCTATATTTAATAAATATCATAATATTAGTCTAAAGGGTAGAAAATATGTAAATCCAATATAATGAGTTTAAAGAAAGTTTCTAGTTTGAAAATCATTTTGAAAAGTTTGAATCAGACTATGGGCTGAGGTCAAAAATACATTTAAATACGAAATCGGACCGTTTTCAGTCCTTATTAAATAGAATTAAAAATTTTGTTTGACTGTTTAGTAGATTTGGCATGTGTAGAACTTCTTTCATAGACCTAGCATGATATTGAAAAATATTCAACTTTTATATGTAATAAATATTTTTTGGTAAACCTGATCAAAATAACTTTGTTTAAATATTTTTATCATCAAACATTATCATGAGTCTACAAATTGATTTTCCCCATTTTTTAAAGCATACACGAGAATTCTTCCAACTCATATTGCTTAAAAATCAAATTAAATTTTCATATAAATTTTTTTATGTGATTCTGATGGGTAATTTTTTTTTAGTTCAAGTTGTCTTTGCTATTTTATCTTTGAACTTTTCGAAAACGATTAAAATAGATAAAATGACGAAATTATACTTTGAAATGATTTGACTGATAAGAAAATAAGAAAAATTCTATAGATCTTTATTTAAATATCAGAACATACTATTTGAAAATATCCATGTTACCAGAGGCGGACCGTTAACTTTGGGGGCCTTGGGCTAACACTGTTTGGGGGCTTACTAAAGTAACCTAACGGTGAAAGCTACGCTAAACTAACACGCTTTAGAGGAGCTAGATTTGAACCCCTTGGTAAGATTCGAGATTACCTGCCACGAGTTTTCGCGGCGCTGCGCTTATATATACTATCCAGGTACAATTATGTGGAGATGCTTTGGACGGCTATGCAGCGCAACGATTTGACGTCGGTAAGTCGCGCTACTGATAGATTGCGAAAATGTTTTAATTTAAATTATTTTTTTTTATTTTTTGACCGCGAAGGGGATTCTTTGATTGAACGAGGCCCTGAGCTGCAGCCCATAAAGACCATGCCTAACTCTGCCCCTGCATATAACTAACATAACATAATGTCATTGTCAGTTCCTCTGAAAGAGATCTTTCACTAATAAATTATCATGGATCTTATTCGAAAAATAAACTTTTTCCTCTATACTAATATAATATTTGAATTGTATAAAGTTTAAAGATATTACTGAAAAAATAATATAAATATTTAGTAACGTTTTCCCATTTGCTTGATTAAATGGCTTGTATTTTATTTTAAAAATATTATATATTCTTAAAATTCTCTATTTTGAGAGAAAATATTAGTCAAATTCGGAAATTCTCAAATTTGTACAAATATTTTAAATGCAGCAATTTTTAGTTTCGTAATTTTGGAGCCAACAAACTTTAGAAGATATCAAAACTATCAATGCTTTCCTTGGCAAAATATTTTTATTTATATGCTTTAAAAATTTGCTAAAATTTGGTATTTTGAATAATTGCCAGAATAATTTAAATAATTGGTATTTTAAATAATTTATTACTGTTAGATTAATCTGTGAAATGCTCCAAAATTTATTATATCATCTATTAATAAACTGTAACGTTATCAGATTTTAGATGGTCAACAGTGATTAAAGTCTATTAATAGAGATGCTGAAACTCGAGCTGACCCACTGTAACTAAGGAAGAGCCCGGGAAAACTCGAGTTACCCGAGCTTTTTTGATAAATATTATTTATTAATTATGCTCCTAAAATACACTAATCATCGGTCAACCTTATTTACTACGGCCGTAATTATAAGTCTGTGCTTTCTTTTTATTTCGGGATATTTAAATCACCTATCCAAATTGCACCAAATATAATGATCATAATAATAAGGAGATGTGTGTGTAATAGACATTGGTAAAAAGGCAATTAAAACTAATAATATTCATAAACTTTAAAATGATACATGATAAAATCACACAAAGTAACAAGTAACATCATCATCAATTCCATGAAAAAATGAAATTGTAAAAAGATAATTAATAAAAATAGTGCAAAAGGTTATAAAAGATTTGAAAGTATGAAAAAAGAAAAATTAAGTAATATTAAATTTGCGTAAAACACCACTATTTGCACTAATCGATAAGAAAGGCCATAATAATTAAAATTCTTTTCAATAAGATTTAAATAATTAAAACAAAATAATTGAAATGCCGTAAACGTTTGGCAGTAAAACAAGAACACAATGTAAAAATGTTATTCACATAATTGTAAAGATTGTAAATTGATGTTCACCTATTACCAAGTTGTAAATAAGGGCCTTTGACTATGCATTGTACAGAATTTTATTAGAATTTTTTTCTTTTTTCTGTTTCTAGAATAGTTGCTTTCAAATATTGTATTGGGGAACAGGTTTAATATCATACAGTCTTGGAATGTATAAGTAATTCCATGATTGTTTTCAAAATTACAAGAACAAAATTTTTTAATTTAATAAAAATTAATAGTAGATCATAATAGTAAACGAAAAGGATAGCACCATTTTGTAAACACTGTTTGGTGTTTGCATTTCACGAAATAATTTTCTATTGCTCAGAAAATAATGTTTACCATTTTAAAAAGTCTCATAAGAAGCTAATTTAAAAGACTGAAGTTTGAGCTTCGATCATTTGTTTATTTGTGAAAAAAAATTGAGCTTTTAGGATCGAATTGACTCCAGCCAGCAATTCTAGTTATAACTACTTATGTATATGTATCCTTTTAATGCTCTTTCGAAGCATTTATGATTACAAAAGAATTTAAATTATTTCAGAACTAAATACTGTATTATTATCATTAAAAATGAAGATTTATTATGCTTCAAGTCAATTCATAACATATTACTTACAGTTAGTTCTGAAAGAAATATTGCTTAATATGACGCAAGAATCAATATACCAAATTTCTTGTTTAGTTTTAAGCTGTTTTCCCTTTATAGAAATAGATTTCATCAGGATCACCCATAATTGTAAAAGGATTATCTGGAGAGATAAAAAGATGGTTATCGACGAACTGACCCGGATTCCCCAGAAAAAATCTAAAATTGTCACTCTTTCAAGCAGAAAGCCGATATCTTATCACATTTCTTTAAACTAATGGATATGGATTCGATTCTATTGAAAAGCCATATTGTTAATGGATAAAAATTTTAATATTATTGTATTAGGTATTTTTGTTCTAAACAAATAGATCCATTCGATTAATTGGAATATATATATTTTTAAATGTTGTTTTATTAATCTTATTTGTTTGCTACATAATATCCAAGGAAGAAATAATAGGACTGTATCCACATATATTTATACTTTATAAATTATCTTTATACCTTAATATTTTTCTTTAATAATTTAACTTTTTGGCCTTCTTAATAGATAAAAAGTTATAAATCATTTTGACAACAACCAGTTAGTGCACTCGCAGCAAGATGACTGTACCAAGAACGCTACCATCATTCGAAGCCCACATCATTAAGCTTAGTTTGAGGTTCAATTTACAGCGTTGCTTGCGATTTGCGACCCCAGGTGTCTTATATCATTTTAATCGCCTGAATTTCGTCTACGTCGTAGTGTAGTTTTTTTGAAGGAGATAATTTACACCCTGTATATATATATCACATTGTTTTTGTATACACATCTCAGCATCACCATTAGTCGGCAAGAAAATCCTAATTATTGTATCTTGTAATTCTGTCATGTCCAATAAGAGAAATAATACTACTATTGAAAATTCCAACATAAAAAAGACAAGGGAAATTTTAAGTTTAACCATTTTACACTAAATAGTTCAATTTATAAAAATATTAAAACAGAAAACAAACAAATCAAGAATTAAAAAAATCCTTGATTTACGTCAGAATTGACTTACAATAGAGACGTTGGAATGGAGCCCCATCATAAATCAAAGACTACTGTATTGTAAATCTTTTTGTTTTTTTTATAAACTCTAGTATTAAGCAAGCAGAGTTTACCATACATAAATATAATATAAAAAGTTTAATACTATAGGACAAAAATTAAACAAAGATATTAAAAAATAAAATAATACTCGTTCAGATAATAGATATATGTTTTCCTCATTTTACAAATGCTTTTTTACAAATTTTCACATTACAGTAATTTAATATATTTTTTAATTTACAAAGATAATTTTCTCTTTTATGAAGAAATCATTTTGTCATTAATTGATTAATCTATTTTACTTTGTTCAAATCAATGTTTGTAACTTATTCTACAGTATATAATAATTTATAATATCTAAATATTTTAATAAAATTTTCTTAATTTGATAAATGTGAATTTGTGGGTTATTTACCGGTATATAGTTGGAAAGATGACATAATAAACAAACTATCTCTGTGCTACATAGAAATTTTTTATTGATCACAAAAAATAATATAATTGCCATAGCAATTACTATATATGTTCTATTTTGATCAGAAATGGTGAACTTATGGCATGCGTAACCAAAAGTGGCACACTGGCAAATTTTTTGGGCATGCAAAACTTAGGGCTGATATATTGTTTTTAATTAAATTAAAATTCCGATCAACATGCAAGGAGTGATTTTTACAAGAATTTAGTCAATTTTGGTGCCCACCCTTAAAAAGGTTTTGCCATCTCTGATTTAGATTTTAATGTTTGCTCTGTATATAACTTTATACTACTATTGTCATTGTATGTTATTATGTTATTTTTATAAGCATTATTCAGTTTTGGATGGCTGTATAATTAACTGCATAATCCAACGAAGGTCATCATGTTGAGAGTTCATCATCTATTAGGAGTAAAAATTAGCCCTTGTACATCAACAGATTGATGAGGGATGTTAAAATGTCCAAAATGCAATATCTAATTCTGATGTATAAAATGTCTATGAATAAAGGTCTCCTTACACTTTATTTTTTTTATATTCTGTTCTACAAAGAATCTATCTTATATTGTCATCAACTAAAATGCCAGCATTTTAATGTTCACACCTTAGTGACAATTTATCTTCATTACTTTAGTTATTTAATTACTTCCATCATTAGAATTTATTATTATATTATAGTGTAATTTTTCTTAATTAATATTGACACTGATTTAATAAAAAGTTAATCACAGTTACAATAAAATTAGTAAACGAATCTTAAATTGGTACTTTTAGGAAGAAGTTAATGAATTATATTTATAATGTCATACATGGTAAGGTACTGATATCTCATTTGATACAATTCTAAATTTAAGTATTACTATTTCATTGTATCATGTTCAAAATTAAAAAAAAAATAGAAACTAATCAAGTCAATTAATGAATTGTAATAATACAGTACTGAAGATGTTAACTTTATTACAAATATCAAGTACATATAAAAAGATAAAATTATCAAACTACTATTTATTATTAATTAATAATTTGTTATCTTTTTTTATCACAGTTTATATATATTTATATAAATACTCTTAAAATGCAGATACACAATGTTCTGAATAGGAAACACAGAATGCACAGAAGCAGTTTCATTCCATATTGTAAACTTACTTTAGCTGTGTACAAAACAGAGACTGATAGTGAAATTAATGTATTACTATTATATAGTCATGACATCAAAGTATCAACATATAAACAATAATTAATGATCTATTATTTATTATTCATAGTAAACATAAAATAAACACAAAAGATAATGAGAATATACATTAACACTAAAAAATAATACTAGATACTTATAAAGCAAAGAAATTTAAATATTAAACTATTACATCACTATTACTAATGCAAATATGGATCATTCATTCACTGAATTTTCATTTTTTAATCTAATTTTGCAGCTTAAAATTATATTGAATGTAATGTCATTTTTACATTAATTGATTGGTTATATCATCTGTGAAAGTATTTGGATTAATTGAATTTTTTTGTTTTATATTTATTTTAATAACAGTTTGTTAACTTTGTTTTAAAGTTTTTTATCAATTCATTTTATTCTATAATAACTAGATTTCAAATTGTGTATTTATGTTGTTGAACATTATATTGGTATAATAATCACATATGATGTATTTATTTTGCATATGTTCCTGGCCTGGCATGGACTGAATTTGCATGATGTGTACTCTGCCTGTGAGTACCATTGTTTTCCAAATAGTTGATTGTATATTTAGCATGATCAAGTCAATTTATTGTAGTGTTTTATTTTTTCATTATGTTTAAAAATAATTATCAATGCATCAAATTTGTTAAAATATCTGATAAGTAAGAATTATAAAATTTTTCAGTTATTTTTGTATACATTTCAGTATATATCATATTTTTAAGATATTTTTGAAAAGGTAAGGTTTTATTGGTAAAAGAATAAGTATTAAAAATATAATTATTGATATTTAAATAATATTTATATAAATTATTGAATTTTTCTACTGAATTAAAAAATCTAATATAAGCACTCCTCTAGTTATGAACATTCATATTTATGAATGTGACATTTCATTTTTAAATTTTATGAAAAATTTCAGAATCCCTTCAATACTTTTAAACAATATAATGGTAGAATGCTCTAGCAACCAATATAATATAAAATTACACAGTTAATGTAATTTTACATTTCCAAAAAAATCCTTGCTTTATATTCAAAACTTTTTATTCAAATTTGTGAAATAAGAAACTTTCAATTAGTCCAATTGTGATATTTATTACAAAATACAGTATATAGAGTTATTTTAGTACTTTTGCAGTCAAAATAGTAGCAATATCTGAGTTAGAAATAACCTGATTGTACATAAGTTGTGTTAAAAACAAAACTTATGTACAAATTATGCTCATAACTAGAGGAGTGCCTGCATATTAGAATGATTGAATTCAAAATTTAAGAAAAACTTTTAAATACTTAATAAATTTTAAATGGTTTTACTTAAATTCAAACACTCTCCCTTGTTTTTGACTTATACAATCTTTCACACCATTTGAACCTCTTAGTACTCTATGATGGAAAGAGGTTCCTCTTTAATCTCTCGAACTCTCTCACAAAAAAAAAAAAAAAATGTTTCAATTAGACAAATATTTAAAAAATGCATGATTTATGAAGTAAAGAAACTTTTTAAGAAAAATAAAAGCAAATATGATTAAATTATTTATTTATGTTTTAAATTTAATTTATGTTTTAAATTTAATTTATATCTAAAATAAATCAAATAATAAAATATTTGATTTATAGTTTTGTTTTAATAGCTTTAAATTCTTTGCAGTTAATTTCAAAACAAATTCAATTAAGAATTTAATCTTATTAAAATACTGAATATTTTTCTGTGTTAATATATTTTCAGCTTAATATCATGAAAATTGATGTTAAAACTTAACAATTTTGGCATTGATTATCATGCTCGTACTGATAAAATCAGATAAAGAAAATTGTTAATATCACAAATCTCAAAATTACTGTAATGAAAACTTACATAAATAATTTTATTCTATCATCAACAGGCAAAATTTTATGATTTTCTTATGTCAATTTATTTATCAATGATACAAAAATATCAGTTTCTATTTTTATATAAAATACAATAGTTATGAAAGATATTGCTTGTAAATTATATAAGTTTACTTTTTTATTCAACTGAATTCTTAGTAAAATTGTAAACAAGACATATTTACCAAGTATTTCTACTTTGTAGATATTTTTTGTAAGGAAGGGTGCCTAATAACACAAACCATACCTAAGGAAAATGTGAATTTATGAAAAGATTATTTCAAGTCAACAAAGTTCACAATGCAGAAGTATGGCCTTAGAGTTTTATTTTGATGTGCTTTTGAAGTTATTTGTGTTGGCTTCATGCAATTGATAATTTAACTTTAAATCCAAAAACTGAGGATATATAATATTAATAATAATGTATTTTTAATATCATACATCTGTCTTTGCTTTGCAAAAACTTTTAGAACCTTGGGAAGTTGCATAACAAATATAAAATATTAAATTATTAATAGAAACTGTTTAAAAAATTGAATTATAGGATTTATTGTATAGGATTTTTCAGTTAATATCAGTAATGCAGGGTGATCGAAAAGTTATGTAACCCAAACTTCAATACATTATAAAACTGACAGTTTAATTTGTAAAAGTTTTTTCAAATAAGGTTTTTGTCTGTGACTTTACCATAGTTGGCAATGTTTTTGCTATTTTATAAGTTATAAACAAATAAATGCCTGATAAGTACATACAATGAATTTTTGAACTGCATGACATTTTTATCACCCTGTATTTTATATATGAATAAAAGTTAACAAAGAAAATAATTTTATTTTCTTATGATGGAATTCAATTATTACAATTACAAATAAGAATTGATTCAAATGTACCTTTAAAGAGAATAAAGTTATTTTTCTTGAAAGAAAAATCATAAATGAACTTTTCCAGAGACAATGCTGAATATATTTCATGGCTCCACTTTTGGCACTGTATTCATTTCTATAGATATCATGCACTTTTAAATAATTACAAAGATAGGAAATGATATACATCAGTGACTATTTTTCATATTTTTATTATATATGTATATTATATAATGACATTATTATGACCTGTTAGCTATTGTATAGTTTAATATTATGTCCATAGTTCATTTATAATATTCAGCATATACATGGAAACAACATGATAGCCTGCTGAGCATTAATAAAATCATATTTAATCAAAAACTGAATACATTTTACTAATAGAAATAGTTCTGGATCAAATATAAAATAAAAATAACACTAACTTAATTGAACCAATAAATGTTTCATTAAAGTACAGTGATACCTCGGTTCACAAACACAATCCGTTCCTTGACCCTGTTCGTGAAATTTTAAAGTTTTTGTATATGTATAAAAAAATCCGAATTAACTTTTATAAAAGTAGTTAACAAATTTTAAAAAAACGGGAATGAAAAATTCGATACATTTGAAAATTAAAATATTTTTCCTTTTCTATCAAAACTGTTTTTAAAATTATCTGAAATTAAAAAAAAAATAAAAATTATTTAACGCAATTAGCGTTAGACAAAGCTAGTTGAACAGAATAATTTTAAAAAGCAGCTTCCTCCTTTCGAAATTTCTTAAATTTAAATATAAAAATTAAAAAAATAAAATAAAGTTGTTGCCGGAAAAAAAAAGTAAATTGCTGTTTAGATGATGGATGCTCTCTGTTACCTCTAATCTTCAGCTTTTAAATAAGCAACAATAAATTTTTTAATTTTTCTATAAGAAAAAAAATAATAAAAATATGATAAAGTAACAAAAGATGATAAAAATCGGAACTGTAAACTAGGATTTTTATCTGTCGAAAGGAGGAAACAATACAAATAAATCGACTCACTTTGATTTACATTTTTAATATTAAAATATCGATTAATAAAATTGCATTTTTTGGTAGAAAAATTCTCTTTTAAGTAAAAATTTCGAATGCATATATGTACTTTCAGACCCACAAATTACACATTGGGCATTGGTGTCAATCGAATTTCCCTTCTGGTGGTTGATGTTACTCACTCGGAGCCTTGGGTTATCAATACTTACATTCTATTAGTCAGACGTCTGCCAATTACTCACGGACAACCCTCTTTCGATCCGCAACAACCACACCAGATCTGCCATCTGAAGCAAGTAAGTGTTTTTTCTATTTTTATAACAATAATTTTAACCGAGCAAATCTCCGAAAATGATCGAATTTCGTGTATTAAATACTTAACAACAACAACAACAATAATAATAAAAAAGTTTCTTATTTGTCGAACCGAAAGTAGAAATAAGATTTTAATGTACTGATCCCAGAGGATATAGATAACGAATGCAATGTTGATAGTTTCCAAGATGTCGAAGAGTTTTGCATTCAGCCGCGGGGTAACACTTTCATCAGGTATTTCAGAATATTAAGTGGTGTGATTAGAAAGTCAATTTGCGGGATCTGTTCAGTAAATTATTATAAGTGCGTGAAATTGTCCTCCCTTGAGAATCTTAAAGACGTCTCGTATATTTGAAGACAACGAACTCGACACATGATTGGCTGTAAATTATGGCAAAGTTATCATCACCTTAAGGTTAAAAGTTTCTCGGGAAGGAGGAAATGTTTTCTTTAAAATGTCTTTTCGATAACATTTGGCATATTTTTAATAAACGAAACTTTATCGGTCACGTATTAAAAAAAATAAGTAAGATAAGGAAGCAAAGAAAAAAATTTATGGAACTTTTTATATCTTTCTCTCTCTATTTTTAGTTTAAGACTCTTAACTAGTTAAAAATAATGTATTTTTTTGTACTTTAGGAATGTGAGATGCAGGTATTTCCGAGCGAAACTTGTGCAATTAGGAAGGATATCACGTCTGTGCCCAATTGGTCCACTTACCTTAATCTTCGAACAAATCTCACGATTTGTACCACGGGGGATGCATCAGGTAAACAAATATGATTTCCCCATTTCACAAGACGATTTTTAAATGTTATAAAAAGTAGATATGCAGATAAAGTTGATAATATTCGTATTTTTTTATCGATACAGGTCGTTGGGTTCTTCCATGTACATCCTGTTCCGACAGGAAGAGTTGTTTTTGGAGCGAAGCAGTTTGGCACCCCTATAATTGTCGTTACGTGGTGCCATCAAAAGACGTTTTATCTCGTTGTTTAGATGGGAAAAAGGTATTTATTCCTTTTCCTTTTTGGATATTAGTATATTCGTTGTTAATAAAACTGATTTCTGCGGTTATCTTTCAGATTTTATTCATAGGAGACTCGACGAATAGAGGAATGATGCATTACGTTATGGAGAAATTAAATGGTTCTTTAAATCAGTGGGACAAGACACACGACATCAGGGTTTACACAAATGTCAACAAAGGCCGGACATTCGTTAGTTTCGCCTACTATCCTCAGTTTTGGCTTCCAACTAATCAGCGACCAGTGTTCGATAAGGCCTTATACCAACTGATACAGAGGTACCAGTGAATTTCTGGTGAGAAATGATCCGGTAACAGTAGCTGTCGTCGTTCATTAACTTGTGTGTGCTTCTACTTATTAACTTCGCGTTTGACGTCACTATAAATTACATTTACTCTTTTATAAATATATATATTTATATAAATATATTTAATTAAATCATTTCTGAAAGATATAATTAACCTTAATTTAAGGAAATGAAACGTTTTACCAAACTCAATATTTGCAAAGAGCATCATCTCCAGCTTTGTACAAACCCCCAAGAATTTGCTTTTGTTTTCTCTTTATAACGCTCGAACGAATGGATTTAATTAATGTTTGTTCTTCAAGACAAACATTTAATTAACTCGATGAAATTATTAATTTTATTCGTATTTAAGAAATAAAATATTATTTATTCTCGACGGTTTTATTCATGAAATAATTCGATTGGCGTCGGAACGAAGATCGCTCTCAATATTTAAAAATGAATGAGTACCGTTAAGATCTAGTTTTGTTAGCTAAGTAATGCCTTGTTTGATCTAGCCTTTGGTATTTAATTTGCTACAATACTGAACATTAATTAGAATCACAAATGTAAAATGAATGGAACCTTTGTTATATATTCAATCGATTCCTTAACTGTAAACATACTTTCCTCTCGTAGAATAAATTCAAAATTTTGCAATTAGCAAACTTATATTATTAAAATTAATATTTATTGTTTCATTATTAAAAATTTAAATATCTTAAAAATCTTAATTTTAATATTCCTCTTGGGAAATATTCTATATATTCCTCTTGGGGTAGTTTATAATTTATATTAATAGTTCTATTTAATGTATTCTTTTTATATATTTTTATTTATATATATAAATTTCTGTTATTTATAGATAAATTTACATCTTTACTAACGATTTAAATATGTTTTAATCTATGTAAACAGATCTCGTCCATTGGAAAATAACACAAATACCATTTTGGTAGTGGGAGGAGTGCACTGGTTAGCCACTCAGCATCTTCATATGTTACTAAGAGCAATACGAGTGTAAGTATAAAGAAAAGTAATGTTGTAGATGATAAAGATTATTCATGATAATGTTTATTTATAGAGAAAGACTTCACGGAATTCGACTCGTTATGAAAACTTTGGGTTCGGGATTCCATCAACCAGTCGAAGGAGTACACACGCTATCCATGGTAAATTGCTACTTTTTGTTTACTTGGATCCTTCTAAAAAAAGAGGAGAAAGTTATATAGAAAGTTATTCTCACTTACAGGAAGATCAAAGAAAGCTACTGCTCCATAGCATGGGTCTAGCCGAATTTGCTAAACATTACAATTTTGATGTGATCGATACGTTTAACATAACCATTCCTAGATATAAAGATTTCCTTCAAGGAAAATGTGCCTGTCACTTCCACCGGGTAATGATAATTTCATTTACAAAAAAGAGGTTTATTTACGTGTAATTAAGTTTTTCAAATTGTTAAAATTTAGGTTGTAGATGTGACCGAGACAGAAACAAATCAAAGTGGGTGGAAAAACAAGAGAAATTCCTTTTCCATCCAACCCGAATATCACGTCGAGGGAGACATTAATGCCATTTATAGTGACATATTACTAAGCAGACTCTGTGGCGATTACATGTCCGATAGATGACATCTAACCCCACTGCAATCTGTTCCTAAATTATTCGCCAAATTAGAATTAATCTTGTAAATATTCCAAATGGGCCACCGTCGAACAAATAGAACCAATCAAAACCCGAGATGCCATGCTCTCCAAACAAAGTATCAGCATGAAGGGAAGTGGACCAATTCGAGTAAAACATGAAAACAAAAAGAAAAATTATATATATATATATCCAACCAAATAGAATCACGGTTGAAAGATATCCTCATGTGCAATATGTTGTTACAAGCTTTTGTGTATTATGTTGTCAAACATGGACAATATAGAGACATCAATAATGAATAAATTAGACTAATATATCATGAGAGCACTTTAGATTCGCGCCAGAGTTTTATGCACAAATTATCTTTAAGAATTTGCTGCTAACATTTATCTAAAATAAATGCAATAAAAGATATGTTTTAAATATATGTGTCTACTGTATATTATGTTAATCTTAAAATTTTATTGCATTTTTTTCACATTTGTAAGCAAATAATTTTATCGATAAAATAAGAATAATTTGCATAAATTCTGCATTTTTATAACAATAAAAAATAACCAGAATTAATAATAATATTAAAAAGTAGCGCCTTAAATTTTCTTTTATTAAAAATATTTATTATATAGTTTAACATCCAATCAATCGCTGGTGCATATTTGCTATCGACCCCAATATACCCTTTGATCATCATCGACACCGTTGGGAACCCCTGATCTATACGGAAAGCTGAAATGTTTCCATGTGGCCAATACAATTGACATATAACAAATTTAATTTAATAAAACTCTACATTGTGAAACTCCAATTCAGAATTTTCATTGTGTCTTTAAAATCAAATTAAAAAATCTAAAAAATAAAAAAAAAGTTGCTTTTTTGGTCCCACAAAATTTTGCAATTATTGAAATTTTTATAAAGAGTTTTGACAAATGAAGGAAAGAGCACTAATTTTGATTTTGTTTATGGGTAACATATTCTGTAGAACCAGGACTGTAAAAACCTCTTTTAAAGAATCTAATCTATTTATATTTAAATTCAAAAATTGTTATTGATCTATTGATCTTATTAACTACTGCAAGAAATTATTTTTCAAATCTGTTTGATTGCAAAATAAAATTATTGAATAGAAAACAGAATCAAAAACAAATATTTTGATTTATGATAAAACAATCTTTGTTTATTTTTAGTTCATTAAAAATCTAATAGATATCTCTTTTACATAAGCCTGACACTGCTATGTACTAGTTAAACATCTATTAAACAAGCACTTTTTATAGTGTAGAACAATTTATTAAAACTTAACAAATGTTTTCTGCTTATAGCCTCATCAGGTTACAAACACAAATAGAACAAAATATCTAACGGAACATAAAAGTCAAACTAAAAAGAATGTTGCTATGGTTACAAAATAAATAAAACATAAAATTAATATAACTATTAAAACTTATACAAAGTTTTAGCTTTAGAAAATAAAATAGATACAAATGAATAACACAACTTGGGATTCGAAACTAAAATTAGCGCAGAACGGGAAACAGATTTTCGATGGCATACAACCATGCTGGGGAAAGCTGCTGGGCCGGCTTGCTTGTATTGCTTCATTTGTATCTATATTCCTTCAGAATGTTTTTTGACCTCAACTGACAAAGCTGTTGTTAATTTACCTTTAGACATATCCCTCTGATAATTCCAGAGGGATATATCTAAAGGTAAATTAACAACAGCTTTGTCAGTTGAGGCATACTCGGATGATTTGCTAATGAGCTGGGACCAAACAAGGATCATTAGAAGGCTGAATGCATCAAACCAAGATACAACTTCAAAAACACTAGAAATCATCACAAGACAGCGGTCAGAAAACATTCTGAAGGAAAAACCTGCCCAGCAGCTTTCCCCAGCATGGTTGTATGCCATCGAAAATCTGTTTCCTGTTCCGTGCTAATTTTATTTTCGAATCCAAAGCCATGTTATTCATTTGTATCTATTTTATTTTCTAAAGCTAAAACTTTGTATTTGTTTTAATAGTTATATTAATTTTATGTTTTATTTGTAACCATAGCAATATTCTTTTTTAATTCAACTTTTATTTTCTGTTACGATATTCTGTTCTATTTGTGTTTGTAATCTGATGAGGGCTATAAGCCAAAAACGTTTGTTAAGTTTTAATAAATTGTTCTACACTGTAAAAAGTGCTCATTTTATAAATGTTTAACTAGATTAATTAGTATAAGCAGTATAAGATTTATTATTGGACTGCTATGTACTTTTTTAAAGAAAAAGATAAATGGCATATACTTGATGGTTTAATCCTTTGGAGAATAAAAGATGAAATGAAAACAGTATAAGAAAGCATGAGGAGAGAAAAAGAATCTTGCCAGAAGTATGACAGATCATTAACAAAACAGAGAGGACACTTTTTATTCACCTCTTATGACAGTGAGTGATTCTGTCTTCCATCTACAAGAGTCTGACATATACACTGCAAAGATATAAATTTTCAATATTATTTTTTATTTACAATTTATTAATTCAGTTATCATTTTTATTTGTTGGTACCATCATTTAAAAATTATATTCAAATTTTCACATAAGATTTTTAAAATTGGTGCACTTTTATGAGCCAACATACTTGTCAAATTTTTAATATTTAAAATCTTTTAGCATATTTTTTATTCTGATATAAATATTTATTTATAATGAAATGTTTAGAATAATAAAAATATCATATATATTTACAGTATATATAAGCTGACCACTGACCACTTTAGAACAGCATTTCTCAAATGATGTTCCAAGAAGGGAAATAAAGTTTTGTGAAAAAACATATATTTAAGTCCATATTGAAAAAATTTAAATGAGCTTAATTATATATAATTTAACTGTTCTTAAATTAAAATTATTTATTATTATATTTTTGTAAGTAAAATGATTTTTTTATGTTTTTTTCAGTTATGACTTAAAAGATTTAGATCCATACCAAAAAAATTAAAAGTTTTTACCATACTGTTGTACATAATATAAAAGGGTTCTGTGGCCAAATTAAATTGGAAAATGCTGGTTTAGAGTTTAAAGATTGGTAAAAATTTGAAACCTGTATATAAGGTAACTCCAAACTTTCAAAAGTTAAAACAATATGATATTTATTGAAGTAAATAGATAATATTTTCATAATCTTAAAAACTTTCTAAATCCAGTTTAATATGAGAATAAATATAACATTTAGATAAAAAGCCAGATTCATAGCAATGAAAAATTATAACATAATGTGGAGAGAAAGCTGATGGAGATCAGGGCATAATTATGCATTTCATATTCAGTCACATTCCCAACAATGTAATTTTATTGAAATGTTTGTTCAGCAGAAAATATAAAACAAATAGTAATTATTAATTAAATTAAATATTTCCTTTTTTCCAAATATCAACAAAATTATTTAATAAAGTTAAAATACTAGAAAATCAGAATAAAAGCATGCAATGGAAATTTTTCTACAATTGATAGGAGTAGCCCAGCATGTACAAATGCACAATCATCAGAAGTACAAATTTGATATCTAAAATCAGTTGGAAAATAATATTTCATATTTATTAAATGATCAGAACTATTAGATAACTCACAAATTGTTCATCAGAAATAGCAATCAGTGTATTTCCATTTAATATTAACTGATTACACTCACATTATAATAGCAACAATCATATTTACGTGTTAAAAAAAATTGCTTATTTATGAAGTGCCTGATAAATTAATATTTTTGAATGTATTTAAATATGAACATTCATATATATTCATATATTTTTAATAATAGAACTGAGAAGAAATAAATTATTTGCTAGGAACAGTGGATATCAGAGGGAAAGCAAGAGGAGTGGCTGTATCATGCCTCAATTTATAACTCAATATGTTAGAAAAAATAAATTTGTATATTTTTATACTATTTGAGCTTCAGTGTTTATCAAAATTTGAAGTTCTCTATCAATGCTTTCACTTTTCTTGTATATTTACCACTGTATATTTGTCAATTTTATCTGTTTTTTTGAAGGGCCTCATAAATATTAGTTGCCCTGACCTTGCATTTTCTCTGAAAATCCCTGATTAGGAATAAATATAATTGATCTCTCAGTTATTAAAAAATGAACTACTAGCTTGAAGAAGATACAATACAATTATATTTTTGATCCTATTTGAACTGTATCTAACATTTGAAAATATGAAAAAATATTAATATATAACCAATCATACATATTCATTTATTTTTAATAATAGGATCAGTAAGATGATAATCTTTAATGATAAAGATTAGAAATATATATATAATAGATTACAAGATGGCATGAAGGCACAATAAAGACATTCTGCAAATGAGCAAGCAATTTTATAATTTCATAAAAAATTTTCTAATTTTTAACTGATCCATATATAATCTGACCCTCTTGATAAAATTTCTAGGCTTATATACAAATAAATACAGTAATACTTAATGTTAATATTTTTTTAGATCAATTATTCAAGAAACAAGCAATCTGCTTGGAAATCTGTGGCAAAAGCATTGATACAAAAATTGATTCCAGGAATCTCATTGAAAATTATAGATCCCACAACATCACTTACTCAGTGGGAGTTGAAAAAATACTCCCTGTAAGAAGTAGAATTCCTCCACTGTTTGACATGCATGCAGTAAGATAACTGAAAAGTTTTGTCTTTCTTCTAGTTACGAGTTCTCTTACACTTTCTTTTGTTAAGATCCTTTTAACTTTTTTCTGCTATCCTATATTATTCTCCTTTTATCCTTTACTATTCTAATGATAAACCAATTGAGTATAGCCCAATATTCCTTTAATAAATAAATACTGAAAGAATGTTTAGATAACATTTTACAGCTGCATTCTAACTTTATATTAGATTTTTAAACTTCTACTTTAGGCATCAATTTGTATCTCAAATGATTACTAATTAATTAATTTACTTACCAATAGCTTATTATCAATAGTTATTAGTGAGCAGTTGCTTTTAATTATATGATGTCAGATTATTTGATCATAATAGCATGTACATTTTTTCAGGATATGAATATTTTTGAGTTGCTCTTTCTCCACGAAAAATGAAACAAATTTAATTATGCAAAATGTTTAATAATAATTTTTATTAAAAGTGCAGAATATGTATTCATTAAAAAACATTTTAGAATTTAATTAAATATAAAAATTTCAAAAAATAATATTTTTCTTACTAAGAAAAAAAATCTTATTTTAAATAGAAGTCTAGATTGACCCCTGCATATATCTCTGATATACAAACATATATATTAAACTTTAATAACTGAATTAATGAATTACTGATAATTTATTAAAATAATTATTATAGACAAATGATGGTAAAAAATGAATCAAAATTGTAGAGAAACAATTTTATCAACATATTGTATAACAATTTTATTTATATTGAATTAATTTTAAAGACAAATTTCTTCCATCTTTAAATGACGAAAATTAAGATGTTACTTTGATCATATTTGATTTTCATTAATTAAACTCAATAAGAAGTTATTTTCAATAATTTTCAATATTAAATATACATAAAATTTAATTTATGCATTTTTAATGATAATGTTTCTAAGGAACAATTAAATTTAAAGTAATTTTACATTAATTATTATTGCAATCATATATCTCATTCTAATTATTCAAATTCAATAAATTTTTATAATTGTTTCTTGTCATCAAATTAGATCTAAATTTTATTTTCAATTATTTAATTCCAAACTTTTCTAAATTAAGCATTAAAAATATTCATATTTTTTGAAATATCAATTTTAAATGCAGTGTATGCTAATTTCAAAGTTACATTGCCATTAAATTTTACATAATTAGAAAAGAAAAATCTTGCGAAAACAAAATAGTTAGTAAATATTTTGACAAGAATATTAACACTGATATAAAATATCATTTCCTATTTTATTATTTTCAAAGGATAAAAATCATGTTAAATCTAGATAAATTTATTTTACAATAAAGTAAAAATAAGAGAAATGTGCCTAATATGTGTATTAGTAATTGTAGATAAATTGTACATTGAATTTTCTGTGCCATTAACACTTTCCTACTGAATTGATGCATATGATAGACCAAATTATCAATATCATACATCCAAACGTGAAGCAGTTGATACTAGAATTGCATCATCAAGACTATTAAATTTAATAATTTAAGGTTAATTCAAATTTTAAATGAAAAATTTTCTTTTCTTTATTATTATATTATATAGGAAAACCTGTGCTGTTGGCCAACCTGCAAGCCATGGCCACCTTAATATCTGTCCAAGCATATTGTGGGATTTTTAAACTGTATAAAATGGCCATTTGTGTTCCATGGCCACGGCCAGTAATACTTAATTTCGGCGCTTTGTATGCAACATCTACTAGGTGGCTAGGAAATCGTGTTTTGATCAGAAATGCCAGATGTGTTCTAGATCTTCTATCGGCTGAGAATTCTAAAGTGAAAAAATTCCGAAAACAGACATTAATTAGTAATTTCTTTCCTTAGATTTAATCAACAATGTGAAACTGTGTCATAAACTTTGTATTTTAAACTTTGATGTTAGAAATTTGTAGCTAACTATATCTGGTGACCAATTTGTGCTTGGTGGTCACAATCTCAGCTGCTGAAAGCTGGCCACATAGCACAGGTTTTCCTGTATATGATTTGGAGCATTTGTAATATGTAGCCATTTTGGATTCCTGTGAATTTTTGATAATTGTTTATCTATTTATTCCTAATAAATAAATAATTCAAATATCTATATATATACAGTCAAACCCCAATAAGATGTCCTCCTTGCTGACTGCTAAGAAATTTGGCAGAACAGATCTACTCTACATTAATGGAATAGACAAACCCCTATAAGATGCCTTCTGCCAGTAGAAACATCTAAACAAATATTCCTTTTGGTATTGTATTTGTCCTTGTTAATTTGCCAAGGGCATTTAAGATGAATCACATCCCAAAGCTCATTAATACTGTATATATTAAAAGCTCTCTGGATTCATTTGTAACTAGGGAGTGGGAGAGATGGAATAGCAGATGAACATGTTTTCTATATAGTACTGTACATATACGGTACATATAATATATTATAAAGCAGTGGTCTCAAACTGAAATTGCCTGCGAGCCGAATGCGCAATTCAAAAGGAAATGAAGGGCCAAATATTTTTAAACAAAATTACAATGAAAGGAAAATATGTGTCATCTCACAAGTAATGTCGTTTTCTGCATGTGTGAAGAAAACAATAAAAATTACCTGGAACAGATCTTTAAATTATCATAAGTGCCCCAATACTTGCAATCTTCTCCCACTGTTCAACAAGTTTTTGAATACCAGACATGAAGAAATCCATGGATTTCAATCTAAAAAACTCAGACAGGGTTCGGTTCACCTGCTTGACATTTTGAAGTTTTACTCCAAAAAGATAGGGATCAAGGATGAGAAACAGATGGTAATTGGATGATGCAAGGTCAGGGGAATATACTAGATAGGGAAGTTTTTCCTTCCAAATTCTTGCAACTTGGAACTAGTCATTCTGGCCATGTGTGGTTTCACACAGTCATCGCACCTTTATGATTAAGAATGCCAGCCATTTTTCCTGCAAGGCAGTTCATAGATGAATGTTCTAGTTGCTGACAGTAGACATCCTTTGTAATGATTTTGGTTCTGTGGCAGAAGATCATAATGGATTATGCTTTGCATATCCCACCTAACATTCAGTAAAACCTTATGTGGAAAATGTCACTACTGTAAGCAGAATCTGTTTAGGAAGTCACTGATGTTTGTGCTTGATGTTGTGGTACAGAATCCATTTTTCATTTCTTATAACTACTCTTTTCAAATACCACTCCCTTTTTTCATGGGAGAGCAAAAACTGCAAATGTCTCCACATTGTTGCAGATTTTGTGGTGTGAGCTTATGAAATATCCTCTTACCCAGTTTTGACATATAATAAAACTTCTGTAGATGTCTGTGAATAGTTGAATGGGATGAACGGACAATTGTGACAAATTTCTTGACTGTTGCCTCTGGATTCCCCTCAATATCAAGTCTCAGCATATCATTATCCAGCTCAACAAGTTGGCATATTCATGAGAGTCCTATTCCCAAATTGGAATTTCTGGAACCATAATTGACATTTCTAACATTCAGTATACCTTGTCCATATATGGTATTGATGTTTCATCTCACTACAGTTGCTGTGTGCCCTTGGTTAAACTCAGACAGCATAATATGCCATAAGTACTCTTCAGATACCCCCATTTCTTATAGATGATTCTTACTGATGCAGTATTTACTGATAACACAGTGCAGGTTGAGTACAATATGCTTTAAAACTATTCATTATTATTTTATTAACGTTAAATTATAATAATTTTCCGATTGTAACATGTATTTAAACTAATAACTAAAAACATCTTCGTGGGCCGTACAAAATTGCTTTGTGGGCCGCCAATTTGAGACCACTGCTGTAAAGTATACAGTTTTTTAGAAATGTTAAGTTTGAATGCTAAATATAAATGTAGTGTATTTTATTAAATTTAATAAATTTGGAGTTTATTATCATTTCTACATCACGTGTTTTTGATAAACAGCCATCCCTGATTAGCCACCAAAATTGTCCCCAAACAGATGGTGCAGTCTTATCGGGGTTTGACTGTGTATATATATATATATTATAGATATTTCATTATATTTTTATATGTAAATACAGCTTCTAGAAGTGAATCAGCTGTTTTGGTTTACATTCTGTTATTTCTTGCAATGATTACTATTGCCATAATATCCTTTGCCATAATATATAACCTTGGTCTTTGTCTAAACTATTCACACTCTATTGAAAATCAAAAATTTTTATCAACTAGAATTTTCAAATTTTTTATTCAAAATTATAAAATACAATAATTATGGATTAACAGATATTGGATATATATTATTATTACAATAAGTATTTTTAATAATAAAAAACATCATCTCTGTTACTGGATTGCCCCATGAGGTTCAAATACATGTTGGGAAAGTGCTAATGCCTGATATCATGTGATAACAATGAAAATTTGAGTCAGAGATATACCCAAGCAATGATTAGTGGAGATGTCAATGATAAATTTCCTGTGTGAACACTGAAACTAAATAAAGATTGATTTTCAACTGGATATAGGATTTATAAAAATTTCTGAGCCTATTTTTCACTGAAAGTGTTTAAGGAAGAACATCAAAAATGTTTAAAATTTGCATTATTTAATCAATTAAAAATTTAAAGATATTTATTTTGAAGTTAAAGGAAAAATAATTTAGAAATATAACATAATGCTATATACAATATATCTGCATAAATGTAGCATAATTATAGTAATTAGTTTGAAGAATGGATGCCACAATTTTCATTGGAAATTTTATATTGTTAAGTTTGTTATAAAAAATGAACAATGCAAATAGTGTAGACCTATAAATTTTAATCATTAATAACATATTATTTTCTATAATATTAATTAATATTAAATTTAATAATCACTTTTGTGAAATAAGTCTTATTGGGATTAAATTCTCTCTAATAATAAATTATACTAAGTAATTTGGAAATATCATTGCATTTATTTATAAAATTTTTCTCATTTTCTTATACAGTGATACCTCGATTCAGGAACACAATCCGTTCCAATGCACTGTTCGTGATCCGAAAAGTTTGTAATCCGAATCAATTTTTCCAATTGCAATTAATGTAAATCCAAATAATACGTTTTTTGTCCTAGAAAAAATTTTTAACATGTTATGGCTTTATGTGTGGAAATAATACAGAAAGGAAATAAATATAAAAGTAATATTAGAAGAAAGCATGTTTAACATCACCTTCACTAACACTTTTAACTTTTTTGGGAGCCATAATAAGGGATAAATTTAATTAAATAAAGAAAAAAACTAAAATATCAACACTTGTTGGAACTTTACTGTACCCATGTGAGCTGGACAAACTGGATTGTTGCTGGGGCGAGGCTGTGAGCAGGGTTTTGTGCACTCCATGTGCTCGTGGGTGTGTGTGTTCATGAACCGAAGCATCGTTCGTAAAGCGAAGCAAAATTTGTTCGCAAAGGATAAACCGATTTGTTCATGATCCGAGGTATCAATGTATTTTGAATTTTGAAATATAGACATAATTATACAAATCTAACTGCAAATCAATAACCCATTATGTTCCATCAAGTAGCAATCTAATTTTCACAATATCTGAAATATTTATCTCCACAGTTAGGAAGTCTAATTTCAAAAACAAGGATTCTAAACCTATACCCTTTTCAAAGAAAGATAACCTGCCTTATATAATAAAGAGCTTATGGATTGCAAAGATCAAGTCATCCAATAGAATAGCTGGTTTCTGTTTCGTTCATCCAATAGCAGTTTATCTTTTTATCTTTTAAAACATTGTCGAATTAATACTTAATATTTCATGGTTGTGCTATTAAATATTAAACTAAATCTCTAATTGCTTAAAATTAAATAAATACAACAAATGATGTCACCCTTCTTTAGTATTTAGCAGTAATGGTGAATAGTATAGTTGTTTGTATGCAAGGAGCAATATTGCACAGTCAAGCTAGAAATATTATTTTAAACATATATAAGAATTTTGGAAGGCAGAAAGGATCCTTCATTGTCCCCTAGAGGAGTGGTCTCTAAAGTGGGATACGCAAGATGATACCTGGGGGTACAGTGAAAACAATTTTTATATATTGTTTGTAGACATAAAAAGTATTTTTATGTCTACAATTTATTTTTTTTTGTTTGTAGACTCTAAAAGCTGCTAGATTTTTTTGTTTGTTTGTAGACTCTAAAAGCTGCTAGATCATTGAGTATTAACACTAAATATTGAAATAAATTAAACTTGGAACCAGACCTTTGTATTGCAGTATCAGATAACATCAAACCAGCATTTTCAGAAATTATTAAACAAATGCCAAGCCCATTCTTTCATTAAATTTTAATAAGAAAAATAAAGTATATGTACCTATATACAATATTATGTACCTATGTTTATAGTAAAAATAATGTGCAATTATAGCTTTTTTAGATATTACATAAGGCCTTATTTCTTCTTTAAAACATTAATTACAATAGATTTCTGCTCAATCAGTTAGGGGTCCGTGCCAATTATTTTTTTTGTCTTAGGGGTATGTAGTCAAAGTTTGAAGACCACTGCCCTAGAGGACTGCAGACCCCAGTTTGAGAACCACTGTTTTATCTGATTTATTTTTAATCAGATAAGAATAATTAAAAAATTTTTCCAGTATTATTTAAACAATTAAAATGCTATAATTATTTACTAATAAAATAAGAGCATGTGACTAAAATTTATTTCATAATAAGTGCAGAGTTGCAAAAATCACAAATTGCCCTCTTGATGGATACCAGTTGATCTCCCATTGTATAGGAAATAATGAAATTCAATTGTGCCCTATACCGAATCTTGCCTGGACAATTTTATTTTTCTTTGATTCTCAGTGTTGGCATTTGGCTTTATCTCTTGGAAATGTGGAGCTTATTATAGATCTAATCATCTCATGATTATTGTCATAGCTACAACAATTTAATAAAACACTTCAAATCACCTCAAAAAAAGAAAAAAGTAGGGTAATATTGTGCAATTTTTTTCAGCACCTGCTTTTCATTATAATTTGCATAATAATTTTCTGTTGCTAAATAGATGCCATTTTTTTTTTTTTTTTTCAATACACGTTAAAACTGCTTTCAACTAATCTTTCAAAATATTATAAATAACAGCACTATACGCAGTTATACATATTAGAAGTTTAATTACAATGTTTTAATTCAAATATCAAGTCGAAAATGGTAATAAATTCTTTACTGCAATCCGTTTTACATCGTATCACTTATCGTTAATCCTAACTGAAAAGACTCGTCGATCATCAAATTTGGCCTTGAAAGTTCTTCTCTTTGAAAAGGGTATAGGGCCTGAGTATTTTTGATTAATAGACAAACAGAGTTGTTAGCTCAAATCAGCTTGATCCAAAAAGCTAGGATTTTCATAAATAAATATATAACAAAAGCTCAAAGTTTTTGGCAAATAATCTCGAGCTTTGATCTTTAAAAGTCTTTTTAAATTTTATTCCTTAAAAATCATTTTAAATTGGTAAATGGCATCTATCAAAATATTATAAATAACAGCACTATACGCAGTTATACATCATAGAACTTTAATTACCATCATTACATGATAACGTTTTCAGTGACTTAGCACCATCATCAGGCATTCTAACAACCATTAATTTATTCCAATTACAGACAAACAAAATCGCTATGGCATTTAAACAATATTCGGAATCGAATACCTTACATTTATATTCTTCGAATACATTTCAAATTCAAGTTAAAAATTTAACTAACAATAGCGCATAAATGCTAAAATATATTAAAGTGAGTTTAAATAATCTTAATTACAGAATTATACGAAAAATATTCTAGACATACACAATTATAAATTAGAATTTTACAAAATAAATAATTTTATGCTCGTTTTTTCTTCCAACTGTTTCATTATCGCTAACTTATTTATATTACTTTGCAATATCGATCTTTCATAGCATACTTCCAGGCTATAGATGGTTCCCAATTCGTTCGGTCATTTATTAATTTTTCTTTTTCTGCTCTTTTTAATAATTCAAGCGTTTCCGTAATTATTGGTTTTGTATGATTCGGTACATTCTTAATTCATTTTACCTCATTCCAATTCACCGCTATATCATTCTGGTATGCTTCTATGCTAGCGCTGTTTCTGCTCTTTTTAATATTTCAAGTGTTTCCGTAATTATTGGTTTTGTATGATTCGGTACATTCTTAATTCGTTTTACCTCATTCCAATTCACCGCTATATCATTCTGGTATGCTTCTATGCTAGCGCTGTTGTCAATTTCGCCTGTTGGATATCTCTCTTATGCTCCGCGATTCTCTTTCCGATTGTTGTAGAGGTTACCCCTATATAAGATTTCTCATCATCTGTCTGCATATCTTTAACTGGAATTCTGTATACTCCTGTTCTCTCTGTATGTTCAAGTGGATCTTTCTTGTTCCTTAACATACTATATACCGTTGGGTTTCTTCTAGTCGCTATACGTTTTTTTCTTTTTTCTTGCTAACTTATTAGTCATATTAAGGCTCTTGAGATGTAGTGGTACTGTTATAAAGCCATTACAATTTTCTTCATGTTCTATTGACCTACTTAGGTTTTTCTTTACTTGTTTCAAAATCTGCAAAAGAAATCCATTAGTGTAACCATGCTTTATACCTACTTTTTTCATGTATTCTAATTCCTCTGTTAGATCTTCATCTTCTTTGCAGTACGTTAATGCTCTTTTATAAAAGCTTCTAAACGCTGCTTTTTTATACGAGGATGGATCGTTAGACCATCTTGGTATTATAACAGGACTGTATGTTGGCTTGCGGTACACTTTGGTTCTAATTCTGCCATTTTGAATAATCAGGAGTATATCTAAGCAATGTATACTTGTTCTACTAATCTGCTCGTTTTTTAATTTTAGGCCATATTGTTCTAGAGTCAGTGCTTTCGTTATATCATTTATATGCTTTTCATCTTTCCAAATTATTAATATATATTCTATGTAACGTTTATATACAATCATACTTGGCAGGAATTGGGATAAGATTTGTCCTTCTATATTTCTTAACATTATTTCTGCTAAAATTCAAGCCAACATACAGTCTGTTATAATACCAAAATGGTCTAACAGAGGAATTAGAATACATGAAAAAAGTAGGTATAAAGCATGGTTACACTAATGGATTTCTTTTGCAGATTTTGAAACAACTGCCATTTTGAATAATCAGGAGTATATCTAAGCAATGTATACTTGTTCTACTAATCTGCTCGTTTTTTAATTTTAGGCCATATTGTTCTAGAGTCAGTGCTTTCGTTATATCATTTATATGCTTTTCATCTTTCCAAATTATTAATATATATTCTATGTAACGTTTATATACAATCATACTTGGCAGGAATTGGGATAAGATTTGTCCTTCTATATTTCTTAACATTATTTCTGCTAAAATTCAAGCCAACATACAGTCTGTTATAATACCAAAATGGTCTAACAGAGGAATTAGAATACATGAAAAAAGTAGGTATAAAGCATGGTTACACTAATGGATTTCTTTTGCAGATTTTGAAACAAGTAAAGAAAAACCTAAGTAGGTCAATAGAACATGAAGAAAATTGTAATGACTTTATAACAGTACCACTACATCTCAAGAGCCTTAATATGACTAATAAGTTAGCAAGAAAAAAGAAAAAAACGTATAGCGACTAGAAGAAACCCAATGGTATATAGTATGTTAAGGAACAAGAAAGATCCACTTGAACATACAGAGAGAACAGGAGTATACAGAATTCCAGTTAAAGATATGCAGACAGATGATGAGAAATCTTATATAGGGGTAACCTCTAGAACAATTGGAAAGAGAATCGCGGAGCATAAGAGAGATATCCAACAGGCGAAATTGACAACAGCGCTAGCATAGAAGCATACCAGAATGATATAGCGGTGAATTGGAATGAGGTAAAACGAATTAAGAATGTACCGAATCATACAAAACCAATAATTACGGAAAC
>AYEL01075684.1:0-37568 GCA_000484575.1 Olivierus martensii
TTTTTAATAAAAATTGATAATGTTATTTATAATCAGTAAAAGCTTTCTCCATATTTATGGAGAATATAATGTAATTTGTTCCCTGTTATATTTGAAGATTTCAAGGCAATTCTGATAGCCTGTATCACATTATCTACCAACATTCTCTATATCCTCTTTTATAATTTATTTATTTTTTCTGTCAGAATTATTCATCTTTAATGTTTGATTATTAAATGTTCTTATTAATTCAAATGGAAGTTAATCTAAAGACAATTCTGATATAGTATCAGTATTAAAAAATTAATATTTTAATACAATGACTAATCATAGAATTTTGATATTTTAATTCCCACATGCTCAATTGTTGGAATTTTAGCACAAATTATCCTAGTTTTAGAGACTTTAGCAAAAGGAAATAAGAACTGGTATCTATTGGTAATTAGTAAATAAGATAGTCTTTATACTTAACTTATTTATTTTTTTCAAAATAAAAATCATTTGACTATATTTTTTATTCATTGGCATTATATTCTTTTTGTGTGAGAGATAAAAAGCAATTCAGTATTGTCAAAACAATAAACAAAGTGTATTAGCAACTACAGTCCACATTCGGCACAATCATTAAATTTTGCAATTACTTAAAATTTGCAAACTAAAAATTATGAATGGGGTTGTAATATCCTAAACAGCAATAATTAATGTTACAACTGCTACAGTCTATATAATCTGCAAGAAACACAAGCTTTTAAAGCAGGCATAAAATCACAAAAAATAAATTTATTTAAAACGTTTTTGGTCTGTTTATTGACCTGCTTCAGTAACTTACACCTTCTTTTAAATGTTATTCTAATTTTTGTGTGTTCGAAAGTTACTGAAGCGGGTCAATAAACATATTGAAAACTTTTTAAATAAATTTATTTTTTGTGATTTTATGCCTGCTTTCTTAAAGGCTTGTGTTTCTTGTAGATTATATCCTAAACTTCCGTAAGTTCACTATTAGTTGATATTTAGCCACTTATGATACTAGAATATCATTGTATTTTAGTTGTGCATGAGTAGTATAAGTATTTACTGAAGAGGTTGTATCATTGTTCAAATATTTGTGGAATTTGTGATTTAGCCAAAGATCTAATTGAAGTCTGTTTTTTCAACAAAAAAATGCTCAAAATTCATTTTATTCTCATATTACCTAGTAAATAATTTGTAGTTTAAGGAAATTGATTCATAAAATAAAAATATTAGTTTAATCAATCAACAAATGCTTTATTAAAGTACTTTCAGGAATTTGTCCATTATCAGTATAGTGCAAAGAGTAGTGTCAAAAACTGTATGTTACTGATGATAGGAAAAACATTCAAAAATATAGTGATACCTCGGATCACGAACGTCTCGATTCATGAACAAATCGGTCTACGAACACCATTTGCGAACAAATTTTGCAATAATAATACAAAAAATAATAAAACATAAATCTAATAAACCATTATTTTCAAAATTTTTGTTCATATTCTTAATCTAATTATTATCTTTAAGTTATTTATGTGCAATTATTTGTATTATGATTATGTTGTACACTGTATAAAATAGAGAAAAATGTAAAAATGATGATGAAGAAAACCATTCTTTTAAAAGGGATTGATGCAAGAAAAAGATTGGGAATCCCTGATATAGATGATCCCAGAATGAATTAGTTCCCATTCCTTAAAAAATTTATTTTGGAAATCCAAGCAGACCTGTCAAATTTATCTTTTACAAACAACTATTTTAATTAATTGCTACTAATAATATTTGAAAACAACAGCACTAAACAATTATAACAACTAAAAATTGAAAAATAATAACTAAAAATTTTAATGAAATGTTTTCAGTTGCTATACAACCATGTTCGGCATTAAGAACCAATGCTGAAGATGGCTGTATAGCAATCGAAAATGTTTCATTAAAATTTTTAGTTGTTATAACTGTTTAGTGCTGTTGTTTTCAAATATTCTCTCTTACAGTTCAGCTGATCTCTCTACAAGTTGACAGCCTGTAATAAGACCTATAATAATCTTGCCACTATCTCTCTCTATGTACCTTCTCCAGTTGGGAGGTTGGCTGCCATTAAATACCACAGCTCACAGTCTCTAGCATGAATAATCTCTTCAGTTGAAAGTCCAATCCATTCCTTCAGATCATCAATCCAACCCTTTCTCCTGTGTCCTTTTGATCTCTTTCCTTCAATCTTGCCTTCCATACAAAGTTGGGGAATGGAGTATTTGTTGTCTCTGAGGATATGCCCACAATATGACAGCTTACTCCTGAGAATTGACAGTAATAATTCCCTCTTTTCTCCAGCTCTCTCCAGTACATTTACATTAGATACTCGGCTAGTCCACTTTATTTTCATCATACGTCTAAAGCACCACATTTCAAAAGCTTCAAGCTTGTTTTTAGAATCTTTCATCAATGCCCAAGTCTCACATCCAAACATAAGAATAGGCCAAACATAGCACTTTAATATCCTTATTCTAAGTTTCATATTAAGTTTTCTTTCACACAAGATGTTTCTCATTAACTCAAACCTCTTCTTGGCTTGGGCTATTCTGCTTCTAATTTCTTTAGATTGGTTGTTGTCAGAGTATATGTGTTTTCCCAAATAACAGTAACTGTCCACATTCTCCAGTTTCCTTCCATCATAATGAATAAATGAATCTTTACCTTGTTGACGCACATTACTTTAGTCTTCTTGGTGTTGATGTTAAGGCTCATTAAATTACTCTCCTTTTTAAGTGCCAACACCAATCTTTGTAGATCTGCTTCAGAGGTCGCCATCAACACTGTGTCATCAGCATATCTGATGTTGTTTAATAGGATACCATTTATTTTTATTCCTTCTGGCCTATGTTCCAGCACTTTTTTTATTATCCACTCAGAGTAAACATTAAAAAGGATTTGAGAAAGAATGCAGCCCTGTCAAACACCTTTTTTAATTTTAATCTAGCTCGTTTCTTCATTATTTAATCTAAGTTTTGTTTTCTGACTCCAATAAACGTCTTTTATTATTTGGATGTCTTTGCTGTCTAGATCAGTGTTTTGAAGAATCTCAATGAGCCTATCATGTTTGATTTTATCAAATGCTTTTGCATAATCTATGAAACATAAGTAGAGTGGAACATTCATGTCAATAACTCTTTCTGCAATTTGTCCCAACGAAAAGATTGCGTCCCTTGTTCCAATACCGGTTCTGAAACCAAATTGGGTATTTTTCTATAATGGACTCAAGTTTTGAGTAAATCCTATTATGTATTATCTTCAATAAAATTTTGCTCATTTATAAATTTAAATCAGTCAGTTCATAATGTTTATATTTGCTGGCCTATAATACTGTAAATAGCAATAGCCAGATCTTTATTAAGCACATGATTAAGCCTGTGGATTAAGCAATACAGTATTTATTTGTTTGCAACATGCATCCGTCATCAAGGATGGCCATCGCACATATATTTATAAATAATAGTAAATATCATTTCAATAATTAATTTTAAAATATATATAAATCAAAATCTTTGACATTAATATTTAATAAATTAGTGTTCTGAGAATACAATATAAATAGAAATGTTTGTTATGAGAAAACTGGCAGCCTTTATTCATAATTATTGAAAATGGCGACTGCAAGTAGGGGAACGTTTATATTAGCAAGTCGTGTATATTCCAGGTATGAGTGGAATAATAAGCATAATATTCAATAGTTAGATATTTTAAAAATTTGAAAATGATATAATTACTAAATTATATCATTACATACTTATTGGAGTCATTTAAATAAGAAATTTATTTTGAATTGCATTTCAAAACTTAATAATGAAGACCGAAATAAAATGGAATTAATTTTCATTCTGTCAAACTACTATACTAATGTCCCATCACAATTAATTATTGAATAAACAAACACCTACAAACCAATTAAAACAAATGGCAAAATAAATCTCTTTGTATAAGTTTTTAAGTAATTAATTACTCGGGATTATATTCACCTAATTTAAGTTATTATTAAATTTACAGTCATAGACAAAAATATTGGCACACACTGCAATTTCACACAAAATAGAGTAAAGATCGACAATAATTCATTCAAAATAAGACCATGTAGGCAGAGGAAAAAACAATGTAAAGTTTATTACAAAATTTAAAGGGAAGTGTCATATCAGAACAGATGTAAAGTGATGATGAAGTTGTCTGTTCGTCAAATCAACGGACAAAACTATTGACACAGCATATAAAAAAAACTGCAGCATTAATACTTTGTAATAAATCCCTTGTTCTTGATGACAGCTCTTAGTCTCTTAGACATTGGCAAAACCAACTTTTCAGTTGTTTCGGACGGAATTTTGTCCCATTCCTGTAGGAGAAGTTGTTTCAGATGGCTTAAGTTATTTATAGCATGTTTTCGAACTCTGTTTTCCAGTTCTTTCCATAAATGTTCGATCGGATTCAAATCCGGGGATGGGATGTGGGGGATGCTTTAGAATAGTGGTCTCCAAACTGGGGTACGCGAGACGATACCTGGGGTACAGTGAAAACAATTTCTATATATTGATTGTAGACTCTACAAGCTGATCACTGAATATTAAAACTAAATATCGAAATAAATTAAATTTGGAACCAGACCTTCGTATCGCAGTGTCAGATAACATCAAACCAGCATTTTCAGAAATTATTAAACAAATGCAAGCCCATTCTTCTCATTAAATTTTATTTAGAAAAATAAATATGCATCTATGTTAATAATAAAAATAATGTGCAATTATAGCTTTTTTGGATATTACAAAAAGCCTTATTTCCTCTTTAAAACGCTAATTTCCACCCAAACTTAGTTTATTTGCACTTTGTAGAAGATTTTCTTTAAGAATATTCAGGTAGACTGTTTTATCCATTATACCATTTATGAATATAAGCTTCCCCACACCAGCAGCTGACATGCAACCCCACACCATCACGCTATGCCCCCATGTTTTACTGTGCCTTGAACATTCCTCTCCTGCAACTCTGTGTTGGGTTTTCTCCACACTAAAGCCTTTCCGTTACACTAATTTACAATGAATTTACTTTCGTCCGAAAACAGTACTGTCGACCAGAATGCATTATCTTTGTGTACATATTCTTTTGCAAACGCAAGCGTCTTTTTTCGATTAAGTTTATTTATGTATGGCTTTCTTCTGGCTACTCTCGCCCTATAACCGGCACGATGAAGGACTCTGCGTACAGTTTTTGGATGTGTCACCTTGTTCAGATTGTCCTTTAGCATTGCAGCAATTTCAGCTGAAGTAAGCTTTGGATTTTTCTTGACTGAACACACCACTGTTCTCTCTTCTCTAGGAGTTAACTTCCATGGGTGGCCACATCTCGGTTTATTTTCCAACTTGTGGGTCGAATGAGCACTCTTAACTACACTTCTTACAGTAAATTGACTCCTACCAATTACTTTTCCAATTTCTGAATATGATTTATTCTATTTATATAAATGCATAATGATTTTTCGCTCCTCTACTGAGGTTTCTGAACCTCTGCTATTCATTTAGGCAAACGAAAAATAAATTAACGTTTCACAATATGAATAGAGGTATCGTTTGGTGACTTATATCTACCTTCCTGGGTTCAAACAATAATGTAAATTATCTATATTAGCATACAAACCACCACTGAACCAATACTTTTGTCCAAGCAAATCACTTACTTCTGATGACTTTCTAAATTTTCAAGGCTTAAAAATTTGTAAATAATATTTGTATTCCTTATTATTACGTAATTGGCATATCTATTTATTATGCAAATGCGATTCGTGGGCTATAATGGTTTTAACAATAAAAATTTATATCATATTCTTTTAAATCAGTCATGTGCCAATCTTTTTGTCCATGACTGTAGATATTTTCTTTGTGCAGATTAATGTGATGATTTCTGGTAACATTGGATCTCACCTGCTGATGACGAGCACATCCAGTCGCAACCTGTATCCAGCGCCGATGCAACGCGTCTGCGAAGTCTTGAAGAATGGCCTTTGGTACATTGGGATTATCCCGTCGGCCTCTGAAATTTCCAAAATGAACATTCTAAAAATTTAAGACTGTACAAATTATTAAAAGATGTTATAGGTTAGTACTTATAGGCCCAAGCAGGCCGGATGGCCTGCAGTGGCCTATGGGGGGGCAGCCAGGCAGGCAGAATGGGAGGCGTAGGCCTGGCAGTAGGCCTGGCAGTAGCCAGGCCGAGCAAATGAAGCCTTACTGGTACTTACTCACAATAATCTGTGTGTGAACTGATGTTCCAACACAAAATTTCGTTGAAGCGAAACGAAATCAACGAAATTTTGGTTCACACATAGATTTTTGCGAGTAAGTACCAGTAAGGCTTCATTTGCTCGGCCTGGCTACCGCCAGGCCTACGCAGGCAGTGGCAGGCCATCCGGCCTGAGTAAGGCTTCGTTTGCTCGGCCTGGCTACCGCCAGGCCTACGCAGGCAGCGGCAGGCCATCCGGCCTGCCTGGCTGCCCCCCATAGGCCGCTGCAGACCATCCGGCCTGCTTGGGCCTATAAGTACTAACCTATAACCTCTTTTAATAATTTGTACAGTCTTAAATTTTTAGAATGTTCATTTTGGAAATTTGAGAGGTCGACGGGATAATCCCAAAGTACCGCTTATTTTTAGATAATCGAATGGCGCTTATATGCATTTACACACGACACGGTGCTAAGCAAAGCGCTGCGTGCATCCTATTCACCCCCAAAAAAAGTGGGATCCTCTTTTTTGTGCGCCGCCTGGCAGCGCTGGATACAGGTTGCGACTGGACGCACTCGTCGTCAGCAGGTGAGATCCAATGTTACTATGATTTCATTTAATGCAAATGTTCTATTATACTGAACTACTGTTTTCAAGCATTATAATATGTTCATGTTCTTTCTAATACTTGAGCAATATTTACTTCATTTACAATTATTATATCATCAGTCTTACTCATTAATTGACCAAAAAAGTCATAAAAATTACAAACAAAGCACATAAACCCAATATAAATCAATGGATAAATATGGAATGTAAGATTTAATTCTGACAAAGTATAGAAATGCATTAAACATAGAAATGCATTAAACATATAATGAATAAAAATATAAATAAAGATTATATGATCTGAGTCTCAAAATGCTGAAAATCGATGAAAATGACATTAATCAGAAGATTAATCATAAGGACAAGTTTTCTCATAAAATTAAGGATTTGTATCATAGTTCCAACATCAAGTAGAATTCTTGAATAGGACCTCCATACTTATGATTGGTCAAATGTTTTGTGATGTCATTGAACAATCAAAATGGATTGGTTATTTTTGGGGATGCACAAGCAACAATGGAATTGAATATTTGGAAATGTCAAAAAGAATTGTATGTTATCTATCAGTCAGAAGAGGAGAAAGTTTTTTCCTGAGTGCTTGATTGTATTTCTCCCTTTCATTCTTGGTTGTATCCTGCCTTCTTTATCTTAGGTTTCTGTTTTTTTTCCACACCATGTTTTCCTAATTTTGGTCACTTCTGGACTCTGGTCACCTATGTCCATAGACCACTTTATATGGACTATGCAAACTTGTCATTCTATCAATATCTATTCAATTGTACTTATTCTTTGATATTGGCTACCTTTCCTGCACCTGTGAGTAGCCCCTTGGCCATTGACCAGTTACTGCATGTTATTTGACCTCTGAAAGAACTGAAATAACTTTATACACTGTATTTTGTAATATATTTCACAGTTAGACCAATTAAAAGTTTCTTATTTTACAGATGTGAATAAAAAGTTCCGATTATAAAGCAAGGATTTTTTTGGTGTAATTGCTGCCATCTTGAAATACTGCTTTAATATGCTTGCTGTGTAATTTTATATTGGTTGCTAGAGATGGCCATTATACTACCAAATTGTTCAAAATTATTGAAGAATTTTTGAAATTTCATAATTTGTAACTGAAGGAGCAAACTCATTGGGTTTTTATTAATAATCTGTTGAGTATTTTGAGTTTTGATAAATGGGGGAATTTAACTTTAATTTATGACAATGTGTCTATGGAAAATGGTTTTTTGATTTATTATAAAAATTTTTGAATGTAGTGTCATCTTAAATTAGAGACCCCTTATGTTTAAATATTTACTTAAATTTGATCCTTATAGCAAATGAACATAAAACTTTATTTTTTTCTAGTGGTATTTTATTAAATATATATCCAGGAAAATATTGATTTATTATTATTGTTTAACTTATGTTAATTTATATTTCATATAGATAAAAAAATAGATATAAATGTAGTTTATTTTGCTTATATTTGTATTATATTCTATTATTGCAAATTAATTCAAAATAGATTTATTTTTTTAAGATATATTAATTTTTTAATTTATATTATAGTTCACCACAAATTCGATTACCATCAGTATTTCGAAATTTTAGCAGTGAGGCATTTAATCAATCTTCAGTCAATCTTAATAAAGTACCACTTACAGATCCACTTCCTGGATTTCCAGTACCTATTTATGCAAAATCAACAGATTATAATTATGAAACTAAAGTATCAACATTAAGTAATGGTCTGAGAATTGCATCACAGAATAAATTTGGACAATTCTGTACAATAGGAGGTAAGAATAAAAATCCTTTCTAATTTTATATTTTGACTTGATTGTCTTAGTAAAGATAATTTATTCAATTATTAATTTTGAGATAATATAAAAATTCTTTATTGGACATGGAATGCATATCCAGAAATATTTATTAATAACTTTGAAATAGGAATAATAATAATAAATAAACTTGTTAAAAAATATATTGCATAATGTATATTTTTAACATATAAAACAAGAACATCAATAATTGGTAGCATACTATTTCTTTATATTCTTTTAATGAATATTGTTAGGCTTCACAACCACATGCAATTAGCAGTTGATCAACTATATAATTGCAGGAGTGAGAACAAAGGACTCCTATTGTTTAGTCCACCAACAAAAGAGTTGCTAGTGGGCACAGTCTCTTAGAAGTCATTTGTTCTCACTTCTACAATTAAATAATTCAACTGATAATTGCATGTGGGAACAAAGCCTTAGCACTCATTAAAAATATACAGAAACTCAACTTTATATAAGTGGATCATTTTGCAAAATCCTATATAAGTTGAAACATACATATATTGGAGCATACCCCTACACAGTATTAATATATCACAAAAACATAACATTAAAAATAGTATTATTAAATTTATTGTTGCTCATCATCCAGAATGTCTTTGACAGTCTTTGTCAACAGTACTGGACTTATAATTATTGTGATATATTTTCTCTGTGCAGATAGGCTATAGTTTAAATAGCCAAACTGTAATTGAAAATTAATTTTTATCTAAGAAGCTTCTTCAATACTGCTTTTACCAGAGAATAATTATTACTAAAGACAATATAGCACTAATAAGCAGTCCTAAAACACATAAAACATTTTATTTATGAGAAACGTTTTCAGCAAACTAATGCAGCAGTAATAAGCAGTCCTAAAACACATAAAACATTTTATTTATGAGAAACATTTTCAGCAAACTAATGCCATCATCAGCTCTTACAGTATTAAAAAGAATAACAAATTACAGTTAAGCATAAATGTTCTATTCTAGAACAAAGAACATATTTTTTAATTAAATATACATCAGAATTTAAAAATATTTTTAACTATTCTCAAAAATAATTTAAGTAAAAACTTTAAACAGATAATAAAATATTTTATAATTACAATTAGGAACCTTGGCCAATGTAAAAATTAAGCCTAAATACGTAAACAATTAAATATAATAATATTTAACTAAACAGTAAAACATTCATCACAAATTTAATTCAATTAGTTAACATTGTTATTAGATGTGAGACCCCTTAAATCCTGCTTCCAAGCATTAGAGACAGTGTCCGTCTGGTTATCATTTATAACTCTGCCTTGCATGCTTCCTTTAAAAATTTATAAATCTTCCGCAACCCTTAACTCTTTTATATCAAAAATATGTTTAATTACTTTAGTATTTTCCCAATCCACTTTTAAATTACTCTCATATACCTTTTTGGCTAAAGCAGTAGTAAGGTTTCCTTTCTTAATGTCTCTCTTATGTTCTAATAGCCTATCATCAAGATTTCTTGTTGTTGCATCTATACACTTCCCTTTGCCCAGGATATAAAAGAGTTTAGGGTTGCAGAAGATTTGCAAATTTTTAAAGGAAGCATGCAAGGCAGAGTTATAAATGATAACCAAACAGACACTGTCTCTAATGCCTAGAAGCATGCTTTAAGGGATCTCACATCTAATAACGATGTTAACTAATTGAATTAAATTTGTGATGAATAGAAGCAGGCTTTAAGGGATCTCACATCTAATAACGATGTTAACTAATTGAATTAAATTTGTGATGAATGTTTTACTATTTAGTTAAATATTATTATATTTAATTGTTTACGTATTTAGGCTTAATTATTACATCGGCCAAGGTTCCTAATTGTAATTATAAAATATTTTATTATCTGTTTTAAGTTTTTATTTAAATTATTTTTGAGAATAGTTAAAAATATTTTTAAATCCTGATGTATGTTTAATTTAAAAATATGTTCGTTGTTCTAGAATAGAACATTTATGCTTAACCGTAATTTATTATTCTTTTTAATACTGTAAGAGCTGATGATGGCATTAATTTGCTGACAATGTTTCTCATAAATAAAATGTTTTCTGTGTTTTAGGACTGCTTAATTAGTGCTGTATTGTCTTTAGTAATAATTAATTTTTATTTTTTTATAGTTTAATTTTATTAATCCTGTTCATATTTTGATGATAAAATATTTTTTTTATCATCAAAATATTTTTTTATATTTTTATATTATAAAATACTTTTTTATATTTTTATCATCAAAATATCCGTTGTAATTCAAGGGCTAGATTTTGGCTAGTATATTTGGATTTATTTGGATGATAAAATAAATGTGTGTGATGTAATTATTTGATTAATCCTTTATGCTCTTTTAATTCATTCATATCATGTTTCATTCTGACATGATTTTTTGTAAAAAAAAAAAATAGATATCCAATTTTTTACTATATCTTTTTTTTATTTTATTGACATGAAAAATTGGGATTTTGTGACCAATATAGTATCTGATTGAATTGCTTTTTTAATTTTGGTTTGGTTATGATAATTAAAAAAAAATTATGAAAATTGTTAAGCCTAATTTAGATATATAATTTTTGTATATTTTTTCAAATTATTTTTTCATCATCAAATAAAGAATATTTATATACATTTGAATTTTCTGTCATATTTTCTTCAAATAATAGTAATAATTCAATAGTTGTAAAGGATTTTAACAACTGATAAAGATTATTTTTGTTTATAATTCAATATTTTCACTAGCAATGCTATCTAAACAATTTGTAACTTGGAGGCATATGACACTATGTTCAATTTAAAAAAATTGGACATAGTGTCATATGCCTCTGAGGTACAGAATTGATCTCTATCTCTTGGTATTTTCCTGCACAGTTATATGAAATACAGTACACTCCCGAGTATCCGGTTTGCGACTATCCGGCCTCTGTACTATCCAGCCTAGTTTTCTTTTATTGTAATTAAATGAGGAAGGCAAGGCGTTGCATTGGCAACATTGCAAAAGCATTGGAAGAGGGCGTCTGCTACGATCCTCCTATGTGTCATTGCAAAATACAAGTTGTGATAGGAAAAGAGCAGCTTTCTGCTCGTTATTCATTGTGTGAGGCCCGCAGGCTCGAGGACGATGTTGACAGGCGTTGGCCTAAAGATCGGTGAGCAACGCGTGTAAGGACAGTAATGAGAGTCGGCAGATAGAACAGAGACGACGTTTAACAAAAACAAACTTCCTTTTTTAGAGAGAGATCTTTAACATTTTTCTCTTAACCAAAGAGAAGTAAGTACTTGAACAAATACAATAGAACTCTGGCCTATCCGGCTTTTTTGTTATCCGGCCTGCCCTTCCGCCACATTAGGCCGGATACTCGGGAGTGTACTGTAGTTATGTTTAAATCATCATTCTTCTAATTTTCTTAAAATGATGTGTAAAAATTACCTTTTTTCTTCATGATAAGAATTAGTTTCTGTCCAAGAGCATCCATTCTAATGATTTTTTTTAAATATTTCTGTAATATATATGTGTATGAATGATCATACCATCTATCTACTACATTTGGTAATGTTACTAAATTATCACATTTTGCATTTATTTTGGTATTTTGACATTTTGCATCAAATCCTTTTAAAAACTGCAGATAACAAATTATATCTCTTAATTTATTCATCCTAAACCAATGATTCCATTAAAATTAGATTTATATTAGCATTTTGAAACAAAGAAGATAGTTTTTGAAGCCTCCCCTTAATTTATAAATTGTGACAAGTTGTTTGCCTGAGGTTAAGTTGTTGACTTTGGAAGGATGTTTATGGCCACTAACTTTCTGTTCTTGTTCTTGTTTATGAATTAGTTGTTTACATTACAAAACTATCTTAAAATTATTGATATTTAAAATAAACAAAAAATTTAAATAATAAGTTTATGTGAACAAACAGATAGCTGAATTAATTAGCTGATTATTTCCTGCCAGTAAACTAAGATGCTATTTTCAGTATCGATTATCAAGTATAGTAGTTATTTTGCTTCAATGATTTGTTAAAGCATAAAAATTCTGGAATAAAACTAATTTAACAAATGATAAATATGATAACAACAAAGCATATTATTCTACATGGGTTAAACTTTCCTGAATTATAAATTGACAGTTCAAAATAATTATTCAATTGTAATCTCTATAAATTAGGGAGGGGCTAAACAATACTATAAACTAGTATTGTGGGTTAGGATGTGAAAATTGTAAATAAAAGGCAGTTGAAAATTGGATACGTGCTTCAGATTTAGTTTGGAATATAAGAGTTAATAAATTTATAAAAAAGTATCTAATTTAAAGCAATTTTTGATTATTTGTAGAAAAAAAGAAAGTAAAAATTGATATAAAGATTTCTTTTCGATAAAATTAAAAAAAAAATTAAATTATAGATTCATAAATTTTGTTTTGATTATTTGTAGAAAAAAAGAAAGTAAAAATTGATATTATAAAGATTTCTTTTCGATAAAATTAAAAAAAAAATTAAATTATAGATTCATAAATTTTGTTTTTCCAAGAATTGGAGCACAGTCATGTACTCATTCCTGTGAATGTGCCAGGAGTAGATACATAGGGTTAAAGTATGTAAAAGAGAGATTGTATTGTGTAAAATGAAAATTGGTAGCATTTATTTGACCATGCAAAACCCAAAATGGTGCAATTCCAAGTTTTGTGTAAATTCAGGATTAGGTGTAACGAACATAACTACTAATTTGTATAAGTTAATTTTTGTGTATTAGTATGAAATTTAAAAATTCAAGAATATATATACATACTATAAATATGTTATGATAACACATGCCATTTACTAAATATTTTGAATATTTTTATATTATACCAGTAATATAGTACTTAAGATGAACAAGCAATACAAAACACAAATTAAATAACTTAAACTTTTAAATGTTGTAAATTAACATGTTTGTACTTGAAACTTACAAATATAGTAAATGCTTATATTCTATATCTGAAAAAATTATAGAAAATATTTTATGTAAAGTGTAGTTTTATGAAAACTAATTATATGTAAACCAGGAAAAAAACTTGCATTTTTGCAGTTAAAATTATTCAAAATATAATTATATTTAAAATCTGTATCCTAATTTGTAATTCAAATCTGTATCCTAATTTGGAATTATTCAAAATGTAATTGTATTTAAAATCTGATTATCCTAATTTTGAAGAATTTATGGTTGACAATTTTCACAAAAATTAAAATTTTTAAAAATTAAAAATCAATATACAATCGATTCCACTTAATTGGGACACATTGGGACTAATCCATTTTGATCAAATTAAGCGGTTGCCCCAATTAAACAAACTAATAATAAATTCTAAAATAAAATATATAATACATAGGTAATATATAGGTAAAAAGTAATAATTAGGTACCTATTTTGATGCTTTATTAAACTAAAATACAGAAAATATTTGTTCTATAAATAGTGAAGAAAAAATAATACATAAATGATAAATTTTACAATTTCAAATTTTAATTCTGCAAAAATGCATCAGGTGTAGTCTGTCTTTTGTCTTTTGATTTTGATATACCAGTTATATCAGCAAGTCTACAATGGCTTTGTGAGGAAGTTAATTTGGACCTGTCCTATTTTTATTTTATTATGCACTCTGTCAAGTTCAAACCCGTTTGATTATTGCTAGTAAACAAAGACAGAGCGACGAAAACAACAAATTATTTCAAGTTCACAATAAAAATTTTTTTATGCCAATGAAAATTGAACAATTCTGTATAAATAACTTAATTTTCTCTTTTAATTAATAAATTAAAAATTTATTAATTATAACTTTGAATTAATTAAAGTACATTTTAAAAAATAAAACGCTTACTTCTTAAAGTCCATGGCTTCAGTTGTAAAAAATCTCTGAGAAACTGAATTCCACTTTTAATGCATGAATGAGTCAAATTCGCTTTTTCAGCGGTCCTCATAAAAAAAGGAAGACCAAACCGAACTGCCGATTTTGCAAAGCTTTTTACTTGTTTCTCTAGTATGTCTAATTCCTGTAAAATCTGATCAGCTTCGCTTGTTTTTAATGTTCCATCGGTGACCATCGATTCATTTCCCAAATTTTCGCTCCTTCCAGATAAAATTAAAGACAATATCAAAAAATATAATACGACTACGATCTTCATTTTTTCATATCAACTTAATATGTTAATTTTATAATAACTGCAGACAAATTAACCTAATTCGTTTATCATATGCAGCAAATAACAACAATAGCAGAATTCCGAACTTCAGCTGTGCAAATAAACTATAGATGAATTGCAATCTGTATCTGATCCGAAAACAGAATAATAATAACAATAACATAAATGGTAAAACGCTGTACTTGCATACCTAATTTACAATCATGTTTTAGGATAACTTGCCAAATTATAGTGAAACTTGTTATTCAAGTTTTTGTTTTGTATCGTCGTATGAAGTATTTTTCGTCAATATAAATTAAATATTAAAAATTACATTATAATTCACTTTTTATTATTTTTCATCTGAAACATTAATTTTATCATATAAAAATTATCAGTATTATATATTATAACAAATTAAATATAAATATTCCGAAAAATATCGATAAATATCACACATTATCATTATTATTGATGATTATAATGATGATATTGTTTATCTAGATAGTTTTAATTTATCGGCGAATCGCACATGCGTTATTTTTGGCAGCGGTCACTTTCAAAAGCCATCATACGCTGACCATCATCCATGAGGAGGTGAACCGGATGATTGAAGGATAGAAGAAATGGGCTGTGAAACAACCTTTTCTAATACTTGAAATGGGGACTGAAAACCAATCCAGATCTTCCAAGATATTAAGGATCTCTTTGTCATATGGCCATTTACTTTTAATTCAAATAATCACAATTTAATTTATTCCCATTAATGCCATTGGATTTGCAATTATTCAAAACATAATTTTAACGGATATTAATTTTCTTTCTCACATATGATTATCTTCATTCTTTCAGCAAGAAAATTCAATTTATATAAATAAAATCCCTCATATTTGCTGGCATCCCAGGTAACTTGATTAATTTTAATTTCTTGGTGCTGTTATCAATTGAGATTTGTAGATTTGTATTAAATGAATTTTCCTAAAACCACAAATCAATATCAGTTTTTCATCCTATTTTTAAAAGGAAAATGAAGCTTATGAAATCAACATTTTGATGCTGTTGTTCCCATTAATAAATACTTTTGAATTAATCGCAATGTTGGAATTTGAAATGATCATCACTAACTAAAGTGGTTATGAAAGCTATCACAATATTCAAGTGAGTAAAGGTGATAGCATTCGGACGATTATCTGAATGCATAACAATTAAATAATTCTTCATTTTCAATTATTAAAAAATCGTTGGCGTTTAAACTTCAACAGTTCCTCCGTAATTATTTTTGAAAAATTTGCTCAGATATTATTAAAATGAGCTCCTAGTCAAACTCTTCATATTTAATTCGAAGCAATACAGTATCCAATCCCATAGGGGTCCTGTTGACAGATCTTTATGGGATGGAGTTCAATCCGGACACAAGAATGGTCAGTTAATTCGAAAGCATATAAAAATTCCCATATATATATATATATATTTACAAATCTATAAGATTTTATCTAAGTAACATTTACTTATGATTTATATTCGTGTTTTGGAGCAAAATCGCTGTTAGGCCCGCGGGGCGCATGCGCTGTTAAAATTGTCGGGATGTCGGAATGTGCCGAATTTGACCGTCGCGTTTGGCGCGCGGATCCGTGACGCCGAGGTCCAGGATTGGAAATTGATTCGGAAACCAAATTATAAACAAAAATATAAGCGTATTTATTTACATTTAGCAGTTAACATTGAATATAAAAAAACTAACTTAAACGTAACTTTGCAATGAATATATTTTTCCGAGAGAGAGAGAGAGTGATTTCATCGTAACCTTCCGCATACCTGGAAGAGATCTTTGTCGATCGTATACTACTTCATGTTGTAGTTGTCCAAAATTTCTATTGTCCACTTAGTTCACAGTTCTTATTTTCTTACCTTTGCTGTACACTACTGTTGAACGCCATCCATCAATCGGCTGTCTTCGCCATTCTCCATCCTCTCTCGCCTTCGTCGGCTATCGCTGACGGGGTGGGTTTAACTCCCGTTGTAAAAACTTTACATTGTCCTGTTGTAGCTTTTCCAAATTACGAACTTCTATTTCTGATTCTCTTCTCTCCAAGACTACTACTCTTATCCTCGAACGATATAAGTCTTTGTTTTTAGAAAAAACAAGTCTTTTTCTAACGATATGCGACGACCAAGAACATATTAAAGTATCAAATGATTTATTCCTAGCAAAAGTCAATATAATACTAGAAGAAAGTGAGATATGATTTGTTTGCACGAAATAGTTTATTATCGAATTAATAGAAACAATTTTTGCATGCAAAATAACTTCCAACAGTTACTATAAAAATTCTAACAGGTTAATCAACATCGGTGACTAACAATCGCGATATCATCTGACTCTATTTTTCTTTTTATTTTATACATCTTTCTTGGTCAAACAAAAAAATTATATAAATTCCATTTTTATTGAAAATGATCGATATCGGATATAACAACTGAAAGACGATATTTCACTTCTTAATATAATAATCTGTTAAATATTATCCAATCCGAATGAATTATATATGTAAAGTAGTGGTCAAAATAACGATTTTTTCCGCAAACAAGCTCAAAGATTAAAATATTTGGAAAGGTAAAACTTGGAATTGATATACACAAAATTTCCGATAGTCCGGGGTTGGCTTATACCTATTACGGATTATTGATGTTTTTATCTTCCATATAATATCCAAAATATTTTTAAGCGTAAAAATATTATTATATTTTACATTTTAGACGACCAGAAATCAAAATTACAGTCAAATTATAATTAAAAAATTTGAAAATAATTTCTTGTTTTAATTTTCAATATATCAAAGATCATTTGAATACCATAGGCCTATATGTATACATACAGTTTAAATATATAAGATATATATATTTATTTTTTAAATACATTCGTATTGCCCATAATTCAGATACAGTATTTTGAATTCTTTGTGGCTTATTCGGGGAATTAATTATCCGTGGAAGTTAATTTTTCTGACTAATTGGGAATCTATTGTATTGTTTAAAATTCGAACTGGGAAACGAGGAAGTTTTTACATAAATTTAGCCAATTTTGGCACGAACACAAAAAGATAATTTGCCAGCTGTACAATAGAAAATCAATCCTATTAAAAATTTTAAAATTCGAACTGTGAAACGAGGAAGTTTTTACATAAATTTAGCCAATTCTGGCACGAACAGAAAAAGATAATTTGCCAGCTGTACAATAGAAAATCAATCCTATTAAAAATTATCGATATTAAATTACATCTGGCTAGACATGTGTAGATCAAAACGAAACTTAATCAATTTAAATGAATTCGTAAATATGTAAAGATTTAGCAGATAATTCTGTATAGATAATAATAATGATTTAATAATGATTAAAACCTATTCGTTGCTCTGAATAATATTTATCTATAACAAAAAGTAAATAGATGACGTATTAATTCCTACTCTTCTATTGGCAAGCGTTCAAACTTCGAAACTTGCATCCTAATAATTTCAAAATATCTGATTAATTTCTATGGAATTCATGCAAGTTGCTGAAATCGTTAATACCAATTAGAATAAAATTAGATGATGCTATAGCTTAATCCGTTTTAAACGTGGAAGGGTCAAATTATTATAGTGTTCGCATGAAACTATGTGATGCATTTTTTATGATATTATGCAGAAATTATATTACCTTGAAGGTGATATTTGCCCGAAGCCATACAATTATTCAAATATGTGTCGCAATTTAATTTATGCGATAAAAATATCTACAAGTACATGTAAATAAAGCCCAAAGTTCAGATATACATGCAGCATTTCTTTTTTAAAAATGGATTATATTTTAATTATATTTCTTATATGTGTCACAATTTAATTTATGCGATAAAAAATATCTACATGTAAATAAAGCCCAAAATTCAGATATACATGCAGCATTTCTTTTTTAAAAATGAAACAATTTAATTTATGCGATAAAAAATATCTACAAGTACATGTAAATAAAGCCCAAAATTCAGATATACATGCAGCATTTCTTTTTTAAAAATGGATTATATTTTAATTATATTTCTTTAGTTTATTACTGAAAATCGACTGAATGCTAGTTAATATTACAATATTCATTTAATTTCTGAAATAATTAATGAATTATCAATAAATTTTCATTTCACCGTGAAAACAAAATTACAAACGTATGTGAATTTTCCTTTTTTATTTATAATATTAAAAAGAGCATAACTTCGATAATTGGAAAAAAATCTTTCGGAAATAGAATTTCACTTTTAGTAAACGACAAAAAGACAAATAGCTTCTTTAGCAAAAACCATGAAATAAGACAATAAATCAATTTTTAGATTACAAATTACAGTACTTTTCAAAATCGAATTTCATATTATCAGATTTCTGAAAATTTTAATTCTCTTCAATTGGATATAATATTCGATTTGCTTTCACTCATTTTCTCTCCAAGTTTTCCCTTCTTCCAGATAAAATTAAACACGGAAGAAACCAACATAGTAATATTTATTTTATTAGTATTTTTACCATCTTAGTTTTACCTAAAATTCTAACCATTGAAGATGCATTTCAGTTGTTACGTTCTAAAATAAAACAATAATAAATTAATAAACTTTTAAATATTTTAAACTGTGATCATAATCTAAATCAATTCCGAGAAACCAAAAAAATTGAATAATAATTAGGCAGATTTCAAACCAGTTACTGCATATTTTATCAAACTTGTTTTTTTAGCTTTTTCGTCCATGTAATGATTTTTATTCTGTTCAATATAAACATAAAAAATTACATTTCATAAAAAAAAATGAATAATAATTAGGCAGATTTTAAACCAGTTACTGCATATTTTATCAAACTTGTTTTTTAGCAATTTTTCGTCCATGTAATGATTTTTATTCTGTTCAATATAAACATAAAAAATTACATTTCAGATAAAAATCATTTCTCAGCATCTTGGCAAAGATTTAAAAATTTTAAATAAAATCGACACTGTAACTTGATATCTTGGCAAAGATTTAAAAATTTTAAATAAAATCGACGTGCAAAATCATTTCTTAGCATCTTGGCAAAGATTTAAAAATTTTAAATAAAATCAACACTGTAAATGATCTTGGTAAAGATTTAAAAATTTTAAATAAAATTGACACTGTAAATGAATATCTCTAGGTACAATAGATATACTTGCCAGATGCACGACGATAGATAATTAATTTGCATCACACTGATCTTAAACAGATGCATACTTGCCAGATGCACAATGATAGATAACTGATTCGCATCACACTAATGTTGCCAAGTATTAGTGTATGTAGTTATTGACATACTTTTGAAAAATCCCTAAAATATGTCAAAAATTGCTTAATTCCTTTCCTGCTACTGTCCCAATTAAGCGTTTAAATTATGTATTAGTTTATTATTATGGTTTCTGTTCTTTGAGATTTGGCCCAAAAAAGTGGCTGCTCCAATTAACTGGTGGCCCAATTAAGCAGAATTGACTATACTTATTTTTGCAATAAAGAGATCATAGTTCTATGATATTGAAATGTATGAGAAAAAAAAATAGAAATTTAGAGTTTAACTCTTGTGCTAAGTGAAATGCATGTTTATTTGAAAACATGTTTATTTTGATGGTCAGAAAGAAATTCGGAAACTATTGCTCTAATATTCAATTAAACTTTTACTTAATTATATTTTGATATTTGAGTGGTACATAATTGATAGGTAATGAAAGTATTGAATAACTATAAAATGCATATTTTCCTGTGATAATTTATGTTCTTAGTATCAGTGTTTTCCAAACTGTGGGGTGCAAGTCTATTGCAAGGGGGCGTGTAGGAATTAACAAAAGCATCATTTTTAAGACAAGTAAAAAATAAATTCAAATTGATGTAAAAAAATGAATCAGCAAAAGGATTATAAATACATATATCCATGTATCCAGAAACTTTCTGCAGTAACTGTTTTAAAGTCAAAATATCGATCTAGTTTACTGATTGAAAAAGAACTGAGAGTAATATCTTCAATGATACCCCAATTTGAGAGAATTTGAAACGAGCCCACCTATCGCATTAAATGTTGTACAGGAAAACCTGTGCTAGGTGGTCAGCTTTCGGCAGCTGAGATTGTGGCCATCAACTACAAGTTAGCCACCAGACGCAATTAGATATTGTGGAATTTCGGGCTGAAATGGAAATGTGGAAACAACAGGCTTAAGGCCTAGAAGCAGTCCACGTTCAGTGCGCGGGTAAGGATGACGAACAAGGCGATACAACTCGAAGAACCGAGATGGAGAACATTGAAATTAAATTAACAGCTTCTTTATTATTATTTATGAAAACACACATTAGAGAGATTTCTATTTACATCGATAGTCCGACAACATGAGAGATAGATACCTTGTACAATAACAAATTTTCGATCCCGACGATCCTCGAAGACAAACTTGGCACATTTACACAGACAGTCTTTAGTCTCTTTTTTAAAAGTCTTTAGTCCAAATTAATGTCTACGACAAAACGAACACAGCAAACAGGTCGTTAAATGGGGATTGCCAATGAACTTCCCCGATGACTTCTCTTAGTATCCAAAGGGTTATTCAAGTTTGTAATTTGGACGATACTACGAACTTATACTCAATTAGAAGGGAGGACGGATACAGAGCTAGAGATAAGGAACTAAACAAAGTCGAGAGACAGAACCAAAAGCGTCGACTTTTGTCACCCTAGCTCTTTTATCCACCTAACCTCTTCCTCACCTTTCCCAGGGAGAGGTTGTCTTACATAACTTCCAGATAGTTCCAAACAGCTCAGATGTCGAATCTTAGACTTTACAATGACACCATCTAAAATTTATTACCACGAAAGAAATAACAATGATATCGATTACATCCTGTTGTTTCATTTCAACATCGTCATCACATTCTTCGACTTATCTCTATGACAACAAACAGGGGGTTGCCGATCCCCACAATACAAATTTTTTTATTAAACATCAAAGTTTAAAATACAAAGTTTATGACACAGTTTAACGCACAGTTTCACATTGTTAATTAAATCTAAGGAAAGAAATCAGTAATTATGCCTCTTTTGAGGATTTTTTCACTTTAGAATGCTCAGCTGATAGAAGATCTAGAGCCCAATCTGGCATTTCTGATCAAAACACGATTGGCTGGCCACCTATCAGATGTTGCACACAAGATGTCAAAATTAAATATCACTGGCCATTGCCATGGAACACAGAATTGTACACACTTTAAAAATCATTGTACACAGTTTAAAAATCCCACAATATGCTTGGGAAGGTATTAGGGTGGCCATGGCTTGCAGGCTGGCCATCTAGCTCAGGTGGCCACAGGCACAGGTTTTCCTGTATTAAGCATTTTTTTCATTTATTTTGTAAGATTTGTTTAATTGTATTAAAAATTATTCCATCATAATAAAAATATATTTTTTGCCATATAAGAACTTTATCTATACAAAATATGGCATATTGTTTTGCAGTACTAAATTGTTCGTAGAAAGTATTTATGAAATTAGACTGTTGTGAAAATGAGGAGGTGTATGAAATTTTTATGAAAAAAGGGGGCGCAGACACAAAAAGTTTGGAAACCACTATTTAAATAATTGTTAATTGTTTTATTTTTATGGATTTTTATATTTAAATAAAATTTAATTAGTTTGAGGGAGATAAATACAGTATATTTTTTTAATAGTTTTTTGAAAATTATAATTCAGTTTGATATAAGAAGTCCTGGAGAAAGTTTTAAATATAGTCAAGGACTACAGATTCAGAAACTATATAATCAGAATTGCCAAAAATTTTCAATGAAAAATTACTATATCACATCAGAACCAGAATTTACCAGGTTATTTTTAATAAACTTTAAATTTTAATATAAAGTCTATTCCACTTAATTGGGACATGTTGGGATTAATCTATTTTGGCCCAATTAAGCAGCTGCCCCAATTAAACAAACTAATACGAATAAATAGGTAGGTAAAAAATAATAATTAGGTACCTATTGTATTGCTTTATTAAAATAGGTACCTAATTATTAGCTTTTTAGTGATCTTCTCTGACTTCACCTTCAACACTGGGCTGCTGATATTTATGCCTTGCCCAGTAATTATAGAAAACCATTGATCTAATGCTTCTTCAACTTCTGGATCCTTTATATCATGCTTTCTTTTGGATGTTAACTGGAATTTCTTTCTGTAATGCTCATTCCTCACACAGTTGATTTTCTTGTAGGAGACACGGTATGATAGATTTTGGTACACCAGTTATATCAGCATGTCTATGATGGCTTGTATTAAATGGCTGGCTTTTAATTTTATCCAGCCAAGCAATTTTACTATGTTGAAAAATTTTTATCTATTATATGTATGTGTCTATAAGACAACTGCTAACTTTCAAGTGTTAGAACAATATGACATATATTGAAATAAATTGATAATTTATTTTATAATTTAAAAAATTTTCCAAATCCAGTTCACTTTGGAATAAATAAGGCCACTTTGACAAAATGCCAGGGCTTTCAGTTTTGAAATGTTGCAATGTGATATAAAAAAAAAAAAGCTGAATGGAGAGCATGATGTAATTGTGTTATGTCACTTCCAGTTGCATTTATCTATAATACAATTTTATTAAAGTTTTTGTTAGGCAGAAAATATTAAAATTTTTTGTCATTTCTGAATTTTAACAAAAATATTTAACTAAGTTCAAATATTTTACTTATTGATAAAAAAATCAATATTTTTTAGTTATACTGTATATAGTTATATCCAATAGTTTGGATATTATGTATAAACTGAGTCCTTCTCCAAAAATTTTTTAGCTTATATGTGTATTTAAAATTTACATTTGTTTTTATTATGTTGTTTATAAATAATTGTTATTTTTATTTAGTTGTCATTGATTCTGGATCTCGATATGAAGTAGCATATCCAAATGGAATATCACATTTTCTTGAGAAATTAGCCTTTAATGTAAGTTTTTAAAATTATTTTTGTAGTAATAATTTTGAAGTTAAGAAATTTTTTTAAGTTTAATTAATAATTACAGTAACAAATACTGTCATCAGTTATAGTATATTTCATACAAAATTTTAATTTTTGTATATTATCATATTTTAATATTTATTATTGAATGATTCTTATTATTATAACTACACTAGTCAGTAAATTTCAATTTTTTCTGCTTTCTGAATGAAACTTAGTTTCTTTGTGGATTTTGGTAATTAACTGAATTTGTTATTGGAAATAGCAATTATTGGGTAATATTTTTGAGAAAACTTTTCATTCAAAGCTATTTAATTTTAATAAAAATGCTAATATTATTGCTTCTATTAATATATTTTGTGAAAAAGAAACTTGAAAAATAGAAGATTTTGGAAACAATATTAAAAGAAAATACTTTGAGTTAAAAAATAAAATTAGGGCTTTTTCAATACTTTGCTATTTGGCGCATAGTCTGCTTTGACAAATTTCGTTGCATTTTCATCTTATGTGATAAATAATATGGAAAAAGGACTCATCATATACATAATATTACTATATCAGCCTCATTTGATTCAATTAAATTAAGACAATTTTTACAATAAATTGCTTAAAAGTTTTAATTTGGATATTTCTATAATAAATTGAATCATGCTGAAAAATACTGCAAATTGGATACTGTTCTACAATAGAAAATATATTATATGGATCAATGAGAGAAATATTAATAAAATTAGGCCAAGCATAGGTATTCCTCAAAGATCACCTCTGAGTAAATATTTATTTATTTTGTATATTAATGATATTTTTCAAATTCCTAAATCGTTATGTTGGGATATGCAGATGACTTAAAAATTTCTAACCTGGCTTTAGATCAGCTTCTACAGAATATTAATAAGATTAAAGAATAATTCAAGGATGATAATTTTCAAATGAATATAGGTAAAACAGTATATTCATTTTGATTGGTGTAAGAAAAAGATCAATTCAGACATTTTGTTTAAAGAAAGTCACAAAGACTTGGATATGGTGTTTGATAATAAATTTGAATATCATATATTAAATTTGATATCTAAAATCAATAGAACCAAGAAATTTACTTGGACATTTCTAAAGAATGTTAAAAGTAAATAAGCTCTGCAAATGTGATTATATTCAAATATAATATCACCTCTGAGATATTGTCGTGTTGTTTATACTATGCCATGTAAGTCATATCTTGATCATTTAAACCAGAAACTAGTTTCTTCTTGCCGAATAATTAATAACATAATTAACTATAAAAATAGAGAATATGTGTCAATACTGAAATGTTAGACACTTAAGGAGTTAAATAAACCTGACCTGCCCATCAGTCCACATCCTTGAATACCTGTTTTATTAATTCCATTATCCAATTATTTGCTGATTAAAATAGCCCTATTTCAATCTCTATTGTAGGTCACACATCTATGGAAAGAAAGATTAGCAAAACTGTAGAAATGGGGGATTGAAAGGCTGAATCTGGATATGGAATCCTAGAATTTCTCAAGGAGTGGATTGGGATTTAACTCTGGTCTTCTACTAGAAAGTCAAAGAACTCCATGCATCTATTCAGATAATTTTCAGCACCTCTTTAGCAGACCTAACTCTGCATTGTGTGGGCATTCAGCAGTGTATCTCAGGAAATGATCTCAATGTTTACTAATTTGTGAACAAAAAGTAACATAAAACTGGAAAGAAACAAAAATGTATTCAAAAGCCAATACATATTGATAATCAAAAATCTGGCAATCAGTATTCTGGTTCCATCAGTTTTCCAGCATGAATGTTGAAGCTCATTTTTAAATTTACCATATTGGTGCGCCATTGTTTTCTGGAGGCGCCATTTATGTTTTGAAGGCCCTGCACTCCATATTCAGATGTTTGATTATGTTTGCAACCAGGGTTGCCAGATTGATTTTTTTGAGACCAAATGAGCTCTTTTTTACCTTTTTTTAGACATGATTGGCATTAGAAATTTTTTTAGCATTTTGGAGTTTTTTCTGGCTTGTTTTGCTTATTGGCATTATATAAAATCTTAAATTTTTGAGGGTACAGTAATGAATTAAAATTCTGTAGAACTATTTTATTTAGTTGAATTAAAATTCTGTAGAACTACAGTCTTTTATGTAGTTATTGAACATTAAAATTTCATTTGCTTTTCATTTATAGTTAAATTTTATTTCTTTAAAGCACTGTACAAGTAATCCTTTTCTGTTAAATATATACTGCATATATACATCAAAAATCCGAAATTTTCGAAAATCCGTCAATCCTCAGGTCTCGAAGTTGCCGGATTTTTGATTATCAACCTGTACTTACTGTTCTTTAACAATTTCATAAAATATTCAATGCAAGAAAGCAATAATCATAATAATTCACTACAAACATTAATCAAAAAACTAACAACATAATATGATATTAAATGTTTCATCATGAACACAAACAAAGAAAACATAATATAAAAGAATATAAATTCAAAGAAAATTGCTTAACTAATTAAAAAATTGACATTGCTATTTATCTATTATATTGCTATGCATATACTGTATTATATATTGTATCATTTGGTAGAGAGTTAGCTTACCATCTGGAGTATTTGAGTTCAGTTTGAAAAACTACACTTCCAGTTTTCTTTTATAGAGGTTTGGGCCTGAGCAGACAAACTCCATTCATCATTTTATGACTGATCCCATCATGAAGTTTGGCCAGATAGTCTAAATAAAAATGCATTGGCTTTTAGTTCAGAGAATCTAGAATTGAATCTGGATTCCATCCTTTCAAAAACTACATGATTGTTTTTTCATAAAAAAAGAATAGAGGATGATATTAGCACTCTTTAAATTCCTATATGTTAACATGGAATGCTTTATTCAACTTTTGAGACAGTTGCTCATTACAAATTTCTTGAAAAGTGGGATAAAGGCTCATAACTTTAGTATTGGTACAAATTATATTTGCTTGTAAAATCAAGGTCTCTTATATTGGCATATCATAATCCATGGTTGACCTGTATATGCAGAGGCAGATTTAGGAAAAACTTTTAAGAAGTGATTTATATATAAAATTTTTAGAAAGATAGTTTCTTATATTGCTACTGTTGTTGTATTACTAACTGATGAGTTTTTATATAGATTTATTTTTTATCTATTATAGCATATATATATATATATTGGGTTGTTTGGAAAGTAATTTCGTTTTTTTATGAAAATGAATGACAATTTTTTTATAGTATATAAATATTTTATTTAATTATATAGTGACCATTTTGGTCCAACACATGTTGCCATCTTTCTGGTAGTAGCATGATTCCATGCTCATAGAATTTCTGATCTTTACTTGCAAAAAACTGAACCAAGTGATTTTTGATATCCTCATTTAACTAAGTGTTTTGCTGTCTAAAGAATTCTGTAAAGACCGAAATAAGTAATAATTGGGGGTGCCAGATATGGCAAATATGGTGGGTATGGTAGCACATCCCATCCAATCTGTAACAGCTTCTGAAATGTCATCAAACTTGTATGAAGTTTGGCATTGTCATGGTGAAACAGTATGCCTTTTCTGTTAATCAATTCTGGCTTCTTCTGTTTGATGGAATCACTCACTTTGTCCAATTGGTCAGTACACTTCTGAATTAATTGTGGAATTGTCTGGAAGAAGCTCAAAAAAAACAAATCCCTTGAAATTTCACCAAACAGAGAGCATTATTTTTTTGATGAATATGAGGTCTCGGAGTGCTTTGAGCCAGTTCATTTCTTCTGCTCCATGATTGCTTGCGTTCAACTTTGTTGTAAACAATCCATTTTTCATCAACAGTTATGATCTGCTTCAGAAAGGAATCATTTTCTTCATGTTTGAGCAGCAAATCACAGATGTCAATACGAAGGAGCAAATCTTTCTTTGAGAACATGTGGAACCCAAATATCAATGTTTCAACTGGTCGTGAACAGTTGAATTCAACAAATTCAATATTATAGCAATTTCTCCTGTTGTTATTCAATGGTTTGCTTCAACAAATATCTTTATTTTGTCATCATCAGTTTCAACTAACTTTCCAGCATGTGGTGCATCTTTAACATCAAAATTGCCAGAATAAAATTTTGCAAACCAGTTTTGGCACTGGCATTCTGTTAACACATCTTCATACACTTCACATCATAACTTTTTTTTTGCTTGAACAGCATTCTTACTTTTTTGGTAATAAAAAAGCAAAATATGCTGAAAATCTCCATTTTACTTTCCATTTTTGATAGATACAAAAAAAAAACAATTGCACAGAATCAAAAAAAAAATTTTATAAATATATCTTGAAACTTCAGCTGTCAAAATTTATAATGACAATATGGCTTAGAATGAAATTGACAGGTAAAAATACAACTAATGCCACTGGTGGGGAAAAAAACGAAATTACTTTCCAAACAATCCAATATATAGATAAAAAAAATAGAGTTGTCAAAATGTATTGATTATATATATTTAAAATATAAAAATTAATAATAATTTCTAGAGGGAGATTTGTCCTATTGCTTCAGTTTTTGAGGCCTGACTGTCCTTATATATATATATACAGGGTGCGTCAGCGATACCTTTAGATTAAAATTACTTGATGTAATTCCCTTCTTCCTCAATTACTGCCTCGATCCTTGACTGGAAATGATGACATGCCCTGCACAACCCCTGCTTGTCCAGGTTCGAAAACGCTGCCTCAATAGCGGCCTGGAGAGATGCCACATCAGGATGTCTCGACCTATTTGAGACCCTTTCAACAACACTCCATAGGTAATAGTCCAAAGGATTCTGTTTTGGTCCAAAGAATTCTGTTAGGATGCCAGAATTCTTTAGACCAAAACATATCCACATTGTCTGACAACCAGTCAGAGTTCTTTAGACCAAAACGTATCCATGTTGTCTGACAACCAGTTTTGTACAAAATGACTACTGTGCGCAGGTGTGCCGTCCTGCTGGAAGATGTAGGGTCTCCTAGAAGCCACAGTTTTCATCCAAGGTTTCACTATTGTTGTAAGAACATGAAAGTAAACCTCTTTTGTTATGGTTTCCCCCTTTCCAAAGACATGGGGCGGCATGTCATCACCTTCACTGGAAACAACAGCTAGGATGTGAACACTGGCCGGAAACTTCATCCTAGCTATTACGGGACATCTTCAAGGTCATAGGCAAGCCAACAGTCATTTCTCTGGTTTACTTTGGCATCAACAGTAAAAATTTTCTCATCAGAAAAAATTTGATGCGTCCTGCAGCTTCATTCTTCATTGAACACAGAAGCAAGTTGCAGTGAGCAACTCTCTTTGTTTAAGCGGCATCAGACAGCAAAGGTCGTACTTTTATGACGTAGGACTTGTGCCATAGGTCCTCTTCCGCAATTCAACACATTGTGGCCTCACTCACACCCAATGTTTTTGCCACCTGCCTGAGAGATTGCCCTGGGTCCTCTGAGATGAGCTCTTGTGCCCTTTGGACAACTTTTGGTGTCCTTGACGATCTCCCCTGAAATGGCTCTTCCTTGCCAGATTGGCAGAACCTTCTTCAGACTTCTCTGAAGCCACATATCTAGCAGCAACATCATAAACTGTCGATCTTGGATAGTTAAGCATATTTAGCAGCAACATTATAAACTGTTGATCTTGGATAGTTAAAGAACCGAATTATTTCGGAAGGAGAACAACAGCACAAAGGCCTTCGATTATCGCTGCTCTCCGATTATATTCTGCACCCAAAGGCCTTCGATTATTGCTGCTCTCCGATTATATTCTGCACTCAATTCCTTCGATTATCGCTGCTCTCTGATTATATTCTGCACTCAATCTTAACCGATTATATCTGCTCTCCGATTATATTCTGCACTCGATCTTAACTAATCAGCTATTCGCTGTTCTCCAATTATATTCTGCACTCGATCTTAACTGATCACCTATTTTGTACTTATCCTCAAACGCATCGTCTGACTGGCTTACTAAAACGTCCTATTTCGCATCGTCTGTCTGGCTTACAAAAACGTCAGCAGCATCGTAGCGCTGATGTCTGTCTGGCTTACTAAAACGTCAGCAGCATCATAGTGCTGATGTAAAATATGCTTCGATCTTAACTGATCAGCTATTTTGTACTTATCCTCAAACGCATCGTTTAAAACGTCAGCAGCATCATAGCATTGATGTCAAATATGGCGGGAAATCCTGACATGTCTGTCTGGCTTACTAAAACGTCAGCAGCATCGTAGCGCTGACGTGAATACGGTGGGAAATTCAATTTGAAATTTGTCCGGATTTAGCTGACGCACCCTGTATAGTGTCTATGCATATCAATAAGCCATATGATTGGTCAGTACTATTCACATGGCATATCAGTTCATATGAATGTGAAATGGTTCAGTAACTACAGAGTTCATTTTGTGTCTAGTGTGTTTGGCTTTATGTTTATAAGTCTGTTGCAATAAAGTATTTGTTATAATGAATAATGCTAATGGATAATCTATAGCAGTGGTTCTCAACCTTTTTTCTGTTGCAGAACACATTTTAATATTTTAAAATTTGGCGGCACACCTAAATATTTTAAATAATAATATACATTTAACAATGAATTTTCATTAACAGATTATTGTATTTATTCTTATTATATTCAGATTACAGACGTAATCTTACATGGATCATTAAATGGCGGCCCTTATTAAGGCCCCACCTGCGGATTTTGTCATTTAAGAGAAACTATAACTTTAATTTAATTTGTAAAATTTTGGCTGTCGCAGAAATTTGAGGGTTAGATTTTCCTAATGATAACTTATTTATAGGAATTGGTAGGACTGTAAGGGTCACGAATTGCCCCCCCAAACGGAGACAGAGTCGGGAAAATTCCAAGGAAAGAGGAGACGTTTTATTAAAACAAACGAAAAGAAATACGATTACAGTTGGAGCTCGTGAACTTCGTCCATCATAATAATAAATTGAAGAATAATGTTTATACGAAATGTCTGCCAGATAGTCACGAATCGGACACCTGTTTTGACGAATGTTCGAGAAATAATCAACTTTGTTCTCAGCCCGGGAATAGGGGTCAGGAAGGTCACGGGTATTTAAGAGCCTGCGCCGCCTTCGATCAGCGCTTGGTCCACTGTTACGCTTGTTCTACCCGTCCGCCGCCCGTCCTATCACAACGTTTGACCAATGCCAGTTTCCTCTTATTCTACGAGATCGTCCGCTATTTTCTGCCATTATCTAATATTTGTTTATCCAGATTATTTTATTTGATCTTAAGTAAGAAAAGGAAGACTGTATGAACATCAGTATCATCCACCAGACCCATTGTGTGATCCAGGAAATACCATTAGTGAAAGAAGGACTAAAGACTTTGTAATATTTGGGACTAAAGACTGTCAGTGTCAGTGTTTCATCTCGACGAGATCACCTTAAACTACTGCGGAAATTTGTACAGGTACTTCTCTTTGTTAACAAAATGTTAAAGATTTCTCTCTCTAATAAAGGAAGTTGTTCATGTTGAACGTCTTCTCTGTTCTATCTGCCGAACCTCATTACTCGTCCTTACGCGCGCCACTCGTCGCTCTTTAGGCCAACGCCTGTCAACATCGTCCTCAGGCCTGCGGGTCGTGCGGGCCTCACAGGACTGCAAAAGGGCTATCCAGCCAACCATGTTTCACTATTAACATATATGATACATACATACATACAATTCATTCTTAATTTTTCGTGGCACACCATTAAAGGTTTGGCGTCACACTAGTGTGCCACGGCACAGTGGTTGAGAACCACTGATCTATAGAGATGGTATACAAATAACATCTTTCCAACTTTTGATTACATCAACTTATGACCTGTCATTGGAACAGAACACTTTCACAAATCAAATATGTAATATTTCATTTTAGACTAGATTTATTAATCCACTGACATCCATTGTTAAGTACTGTCTATACTGTTCTGGATCAATGGTTTTTTTTAAAAGTCTCTCTAAAATTTGTGACTGGTGTATTGATTTGAAATTTTTAGGGATAACAAAAAATAATTTTCTATTTTGCTGAAAAATAAAATAAAATTTTTTGAATAAAAATTGATGTTTTATGAAATTTTGAAATGTTTTAGTTTTTGCCTCAGATTTAGATTATCAAATCTTTGATGATTAAAAAATAAATTAATTAATCTCTTTAACAAATACACAACTCAGGTATCATCTAGAAGACATCAATCTGTTATAAACAACAAAAATTGAAGAATGAATGTGGTGCTGGTTTGTTTCGGTCTTTGGAAAAAATAAATACAACTTCAAAATTTGTTTCTAATGGAAGCATTTGTATTGAGTGCATAAACAAGGTTGCCATATTATATACTAAAGAGCTAAGCATATGTTAGATATGTGAATAACTTTGCATTGATTTGAATTTGGTTGCATGTGCTTGAAATGGACTTGGCCATTAGTGCATTAAAGTTACGTTAGAAACTAGATTTATTAGTAAGATTAATATTATTAATTGATTTCAAAAATTAATTGTATATTATTTTTCAGTTATAAGTATTTACAATAATACAGTATAAGTACTGATTTTGATAAGAAAAATGAAAATCTATAATGATACCAAAACATCAAACTTTTATACTTTATATCATTATACACTAAGTCAATTTTTTCTCCTTGATTTAACATTTAATCAGTTTTAATGCTAGCATAGGTTTATAATTTTTATTTTATAATCTTTTTAATAAATAATTTCAATTATATTAGATATAAATCAAGTAATAAAAAATAAAGCATCAGTAATTTTTAAAATTATTCACTAATAAAACTCTAACATAAACCTCATTTAATATAAGACTATCTAAAATAGTTGACAAATAAAATGAGAGACTTGCTTTATTTTAAATACTGCTATCTACTGTATTTTAATTTTTAAATAAAATTGAAGCACTTCAGTACAGGAGAGAAAAACTCTAATTCAGAAATGAACTTACATTTTTGGCATATTACACTGAAAAACGTTAATTCATTTCTGAATTAAAGTTTTTCTCTCCTATATTTGAAGTAAATGCTTCAATTTTATTTAAAAATTAAAATAAGACAGAACATTTCTTGCATAACAAAAAATTTTAAAGTAATTGTTATCATATTTAACTTTTTCAACAGGATACTTGATTTCGGTGATATTTTTTTTAGAATTAGTTATTTTTTCAAAATCTTTTATACTAAGAAAAATAATTTATTTAAACATAAGATATTTTATTGAAATAAAACTGTTATTGGGGAAGAAAAAATAATTTTTGTAACAGCAATTAGCTAATTTTAAGTTATGTTTCATTTTATAGTCTACAAATGAATTTGCTGATAAAGATGCAGTTCTACAAGAATTGGAAAAACATGGTGGTATTTGTGATTGTCAAGGTTCTAGGTATGTATTGATTAATTAAAAATTAAATTACAAGATTAGTCATATTTAATATTCTATAAATGTTTTCTTGTATTTAAAATATTAAAAATTGTTTTGCATGCTATTTTTTATAAAATAATCATTTATTGATGATATTTATATTTGTTATAACTATTTTTTTGTAATTTATTTCTAAATGTGTTTATTTCAAATTTTAAAATATATAAAATTAAAAAATATATAATCTAATAGATACTTTTGTGTAAATGCTATCAATATATTTGAGTGAAAATATATATTTGATTGATTGTCGAGTTTTCGCATCACGTCATATCGGGCAGTGCTGCACCGCCTATCTGATTACAATATATAGACACAGGTTGGAGTTGGCGGCGCGACGTGCTCAATCACATCAGGGTAAGATAAAATTTTATTTGGTATCATATTAAATGAATTATTGCAAAATTTCGATAAGATTGCATATATTGCAAAGCCCAGAAAAAATGGTACGGATTGATAGGGGGGTCGAGACAAGAAAATATCCCTATTGACTAGGGGGTCAAAGGTTTATGAGATACAGAGGCGGCATAGGTAACAGAGCACCAGAACGGGATGTGTCGCGTCGCAGAGTGCGGCGAGACCAACACAACGTCAAACCACATGCACCGCTTGGCATATAACAGATTGCACGTCGAGCTCATAATTTTTATTTTACAAATAATCGTACATAGGTTTGTTTTATGAAAAGCACTGATTTTCAGCCTACTTGTAAGTTTTCTGGTTCCCGACTGCATCCTCCGAATGCATTTGGAATGTCACACATTGCACCATCTTCTCCAATACTCAAGTGTTTGTACATAGTCCACAGTCAAAACTTGCCAATCACAATCACACAATAGTTTATTCTGTAATGTTTCCATTCGGGGGTTTGTTCAGATGGAGATCTGGTTCCTCATTTTTTAACATCGGATCTATCTGATGTTAAAAAATGCGGAACCAGATCAGATAACATTCGGATCTATCCGAAAGTCAAAAAATAACAATAGCAGCTTGAGGCCGATCGCAGCTCCCCCTGTCTACATAACTTCCTCTCAGAGGACGGAACTCACGTGATTCTTATTTTGGCAATGAATTCTTTATTGCCAAAATAAACATACAGTCGTATAAATATATATATATACAGGGTGATTCAAAGAAGTTGTGCCAAAATTTAGACTAATAGAGAATTTTATAATATAATACATATAATATATATAATATAATACATATATATCTTAACTGATTGACGAGACTTTTCATGTCCCGTTGTATCGTGCAGCATGCGTCACCTACCTGATTACAGCATATAGATGCAGATTGGAGTCGGCATCACAATGCACTCGATCGCTTCAGGGTAAGATAAAATTTTATCTGGTATTGTATTAAATGAATTATTGCAAAATTTTCTTCCTGGTCTTCGGGAGATGCATTCAATAAGTTATGGTTTTGCTTATTACTTCAAATTCTCCAGCCAAAAATTTTGCTTATTACTTCAATTTCTCCAGATCGGAAGAGCGTCGTGTAGGGTTTTAATTTCTCCAGCCAAAAAAAGTTGATTTTTTTTGACCCGTGTATAAGCCAACCCCCCTACTTCAGAAATTTTTTTCTGAGAAAAAAACCTTGGCTTATACACAAGTATATACAGTAATAAAATTTTTGTTTATTCTATGATTAATTTGGTTGCATTAGGATCATTTGAATTAAAAAATATTTTTTGTTATAGTTTACAGTTGCCATTTTGTTCTGAATATCATTCATCTTGAAAACATATCCTTCTGATGCTTCAGAAGGACATGTATTCCCTACCATATCAGGAGAATATGAAAGATCTTCAAGACTGTAATCTGTCTATCAGCCAAAAATTCCCTCTAATTTAGAAGTGTAGCAGTTCTGATTACAGTAGTAATAATACAACACTCACTTAGTAAAGGCCAGTTCATAGTTAGTTGGAACAGAAAAAGAAAGGGATATCAAAATTTTGTTCTGCATATTTTTTCACATTCCTTTTAATATAGTTTCATTTTTTCTACTTCAATCAGAAAAGCTGATCACATTTCTACTTTTCCTTTGGTATCCTATAATTCAACATGCATACTGTATTAGCAAATTCAATATGATATCTTTAATAATAATAAATCTACATTTCAGTCAAGATTATTTAAAATTATATTACAATTTCTTATAATAAAACTTTGCCTGAAATATTGGAAATGAATAACTATTCCTGATATCTTTTTAAGTCTAAAATATTCTCCAAACATTTTTCTCTTTGAATTTACTAAAGGAATATAATCTTAATTTTTTTTATAAATATGTCACTAAAATCTGCCTCTGTCAATATATGATAGCTGCTAAACTCAAACAAAAGTTGAGAAAGAGCATGCACATTATTTATTCATTCTGTTCAACTACAAATTACTAGACATTCAAAAGAAAAAGGAATGGAATATGTTCACTTTCTTTTTTGTTCCAATAAACAATAAACCAGCCTTAATAGCCATTGCAGTCATTAGAAAGAGTAATACATTAAGTGACATGTCACACTCATTTCACTGCTTCATTTTGAGCTGCAACAGGAATTTGTGAACTTAATTGTCAGAATTTGTATGTCACCAAAATAAATCAATTCTTTTCTATTACCTGACAAACAGAAGGGCCACATGAGACTGCAATAATTTCACTTGCTAATTTCTTTTCTTTTAAGCGAACAGCCTCTTCAACTGCAATTTCATCAAATGGATTAAGACTATGTTTTATACCTTCAGTTACAACTCCAGTTTTATCTGGCTTCACTCTTATCTGAAAAATTAAAAAATATTGAATAATTTTTGCTAAAAATTAACATAAACTATTTTAGAATATTAATTTTTCTGGATTAATAATATATCAGGAAGATAGGAATGCTGAATTTCCTAAAAAACTTTAAAAATTCAATCAAGATTTGTGAATTCAGGATACATGATATATTGTCTATTAAATTTCTAGATTTCCCAGATTTTTAGTTACAATTTTTATTCTACAATCTTATCTTAACAATATGCAGTATTAGGGTGTCCCTTATATGACCAAAAAAATTTTTTTTTTCAATATGTATTTGGAATATATGTATATGTATACAGCAGTGGTTCTCAATTTTTTTTCTGTTGAGGAACACATTTTAATGTTTTAAAATTTGGTAGCACACCTAAGTATTTTAAATAATAATTTAGATTTAACAACGAATTTTTATTAACAGATGTATTTATTCTTATTACTTACATTCAGATTATAGACATACTCATACACGGGATCATTAAATGGCGGCTGTTATTAAGTTACAGCGCCACCTGCAGATTTTGTCTTTTTAAAGAAACTAATTTTAATTTAATTTTTATTCCTTAATTTTTAAATTTTGAATAATGAGAAAAAATTTTGCCTATAGCAGAAATTCAAGGGTTAGATTTTTCTAACGATATTCTATTTATAGGAATCGATGCAATAATTCGACTGCAAAAGGGATATCCAGCCAACCAAGTTTCACTATTAATATATAATTATATATGATTCATACAATTACATAAATACAATTCATTCTTAATATTTTGCAGCACACCTTCAAAGGTTTGGCAGCACACTAGTGTGCCGTGGCACAGTGGCACACCTTCAAAGGTTTCGCAGCACACTAGTGTGCCGCAGCACAGTGGTTTAGAACCATTGCCATACAGGGTGATTCAAAAAGATTGTGCCAAAATTTACAGACTTGTAGAGGATAAAATTTTGAGTAAAAATGTGTAGTTGCATTTTTTGATTTGAGGCTCCATTTAAAAGAAAAAACCCTTTAAAGCTAGCCAATCATCATCCAGTACACAAAGCTTCACGATGCGTCACATTGTCAAGACACGATGCATTACGTTGCTCTCCTATTTACTACTGGGTAGTAAGAAGGCAAACAACTCATCTTGACAAGGTGATGTGTCGTGATGTTTTGTGTATTTGATGATGAGTGGCTAGCTTTAAACGGAGCCTCAAATCAAAAAACGTGACTAGACTTTTTTACTGAGAATTTTATCCTCGTACTAGGGACATGAGATAAGTATCGCGTTTCTAGTGACATGTGTTTAATTTGGATACGCGTTTTTAAACTGGCATATCTTAATTTCAGTGTGTTCTATCTACCTCCAACAAAATTCTTTTAATTCCTACAAATCTCGTCTCTTAAACAATGTGAAAACTGTCCCGCTATATTTATTCTTTAATTTTTTGTTTT
>AYEL01075685.1:0-41176 GCA_000484575.1 Olivierus martensii
TATCTATATCTATATTATCTATAATACGTTTAGCCACGACAGCAAAATAAATGCAGTGGGAAAATAATAGTGCCGAGAAGTGCAGCTCCAGTATGACAAGCAGGCACAACAATCACATGTTATTCCAAGCACCTAGCATATCAATGTTCAAACCAAAAACATATGATGCAACATAAATAAACGATATCATTTAGCTATTGACCAATTGCTGCAATGTCATTTGAAATTACATGATTCAATATAGATAGCGAAATTCAAGAACTAATTTATTTATCAATGGCTTCATTCATAAAATTATTGAATATCATGATTTTGCAATTGCAAAATTCAAAATCTAAAAAAACTGTATGAATACATGACACACATCATTTCAGAGAACAACAAAGTTTCAATAACCAGCTTATACCCAAATCAGACAAATAGTCAACATACTTTTGTACATGGCATAGAAATTTAAACAAGAGTGAACTTCTGCATAAAGATGCAGCATCTAATCATAAAATAGAAGTAACATCATCATCATTGATATACTGGCATATGTACAATAATGTTTTATGCCTGTGAGACCTAGCCTTTAGTAAACTTTTATTTTTTCATATTATTATAAAATAAAGTCAAAAATGATGTAAATTGAAACAACTTAAGTCGAGATATGACTGTATAGGATGTTTCAAATGATCACATACAGGATGTATCTTACCACCTGTACTATCCTTTTTTCTCGAAAGTGTGATGAGATAGGAAGTAGGGAGAAAAATTTTGATCACCAAAGTATATCTGGAAAAAATCCGAAGTTAACCAATTTACAGATTATATGCATTTATCTATAGATAATAAAAATAAATTATTTAATCAATTCTGATATAAATATATAAATGATAAAAAGATATTAGTAAACTAATAAATTTTTATATCAGAAATTTCATAATTATACCTCCCACATTGCTTTCATGATCACAGAATGTTCTTGAATAAGTTGATTTTCCCAATCAAGCACTCCTACATATTCAGATTTTCTTCCTGCCATTTTCTTTTGCAACTGACGTTTTTGTTTTCTAGCTTTAATTTTATTTACATAAAACAAAATCTGTGACATGTCACTTGATATAGAATTTGGAGGTCTTTTATCCACTGGAAGATTAAATAATATATTATTTAAAGAACAAAAAAATTCAAGTTTTTTATTATTCATATTTTAAGTAAATTTTAAATTCTTTACAATATACAGAATTTTCCAATTTAAACACTTGATTTACATAAATTTGATTTTATGTAAATCAAGACAATAAAAACCATAATAAATTGTAAAAATTTCAATAAAAATTAAGTGAGATTTCACTATTTTAATTTTTTGATAATTAATTAGGTTTAATTTGTAAACAATTGCAGACATTGGGCTGGGACTTTAATAAAAATTTGAGTTATCAAGAGTTGATTGTATTTACATTTTTGGTATCCTACATCATTATCTATGGGTGAAATGTGAGAGGCCATTTTTCCGTAAAGCCGAAGATTCATTTATGTGACAATGTTATAAGAGTTTAAAAAAGATATTTTGCACTTGTTACAACAAAAAATATATGCTATGCTTATAGAGATAATTATCTATGTGTACCTGTTAATAAGTGGTTTAAAAAATTTTGAGAAGGAAATTTAAGCCTGGAAGATGAACCTAGTTCAGGACACCCGTCTGTCATCGATGATCTTGACATCTCAACATGGATTACAAGTAACTTTCAATTAACAATAAGGGAACTTGCTCAGTTACTTAGTGCATCAAAGAAACACCGATGACCATTTAAAATCAACAGGATAAGTCAGTTAGTATGCTGTATGGATTCCATACAAACTGTCAAAAAATTGAATGGATTGAATTGTAGCAAACATTTCTCTGCCTGATCTTCTTAACTTTGAACTGTTTTTTGGAGAGAATAGTAATTGGAGATAAAAGTGGATTCTGTAGACAGAAAAAGACAGAGGTCTAAACTAAATTTGCTTTTATTTTTCAATGCCAAAGCTTCATAAAAAAAAGTTATGCTCAGTGTTTGGTGAGATTTTAAAAGAATAATTTATTATGAGTTGCTAAAAAAGACTTAATGCAAACAAATATTGTTGTCAACTTGTCAATTTAAAAGAGGAACTGCAAAATTAAGACCATTGCTAGCAAACAGAAGTAATTTCCACCATGATAATGCTAAGCCATACATCGCAGTGATGATTCAGCAGAAATTAAAGGAGTTCAGTCAGGAAGGTCTAACTCATATTCCATACTCTTCAGATATTGCACCATCAGATTACAGTCTTTTACAAATATTCCTAAACTAACCAAATTTTACCCCCAGTGAATTATTTTTGAATTAAACTGTCAAATTAACAATTATTTATTAATTACATTACATCTAACTGGTCCTGTAGTGGTTAGTCTTGTAGTGTAATCAAGTTTTATGGTGTCTTGATAGTCTAACTCAGGGGTGGGCAACCTTTTTTTGTAGGGGGCCGTATAGAAAAATTTATTGTGGGCCACGGGCTAAAACAAAAACAATTGATAATAATAGTATTTATTTAAAAAAGAGAAGGTGTAAGGATTTTAAGAAAAATGTTCTCTGATATTGCTGAAAGTGTTAAAATTATTGAAAGTTGTGAAAGTTACCTGTTTTGAAAAGAGAGCATCTGAGTTCCGCCATGCCACCTTGCCTTCTGGCCGTCAAGCGTTTATTGAGTGTCACGTGTTCCACGAAAGGAAAAATTATTGTAAAAGAAGAACGAAGTGCTAATTTTTTGTTGATAGAAGTTTGGAAACTAATAATACAGAAAACTATATTTTGGTTAATTGTTTATTTTATTCAATTGTTAAGTTTGTTACATGCAAATGAGGAACACTATAAATGTTTTGAACGTCGAGTGGAACTGCATTATCCCGTCAGCCATTGTGGAGTGCTCGTCATTAGATGTTCGTCCTTGGTGTTGAGTCAACGTTGTCCACTTGTGAACTTGTTTCAGTGTTATTTTGTGGAGTGGTTGTGTTCCGGTCAGAACGACATTGTATTGCAGTTTATTTGACAACTGCTGGAACGTTGAAGAAAATTGGACTTTTGTTTATTTTATTTCGACAGGATAATTACAAGATTTTTGGTTACTTAACATATTGTAAGTTTATTTGTTTCAACAATGGAGCAGTGTTTTTTGGGCCTCGATCATTTAACCAATTGGCTTGGTAGTAATGATATAATCATAACAATTAAAATCAGTGCTAAGAAAAAGGAGGGGACGGAAGGGGCACGGAATCAGAATCTGGGCTGGGGTATGGATGTAGACCCATCTATGGCAAAGGTACAGATATGTAAGTATACATAGCATTGATATTAGATATAATAATGTGGGTATGTAAGTATACATAGCGTTGGTATTAGATATAATAAAATAATGTGGCCCGTGGGCCAGAGGTTGCCACCCCTAGTCTAACTGATTAAGATGTTGGGACAGTAACCCAAAGATTCTGGCTTGATTCTAGGCAAAGATAAATTTTTTAATTTCAGGAAAATAGTAAAAATCATAATTAAATTATTAAATAAGAGATATCCCCTACTTAATTTAAAATAATTAAATATTAATCCAATAGATGGTGTCACTATAGCATAATTAATAAATAATCATTAATTTGGCAGTTTAGGAATATTTGGATAAAATAATCCTCTAGTTAGGTTGAATTATGATTTACTATCTTTTTTGGTCACTACAAAATTCTCTAAAAAGAAAAAAATTTGAAAATATTAATAAAGTTGAAAACTATTTAAAAATATATTTTCAGTCAAAGCTGCCAAAATTTTTCAAAGTTTGCACTATGAAACTACAGACTTGATTGGAAAAGATTGTAGTTCAAATGGAAATTATTTCATTGAACAAAGATGTCTTTAAATTTAAAAATCTTGTTTTGTTTATTTGTGAAAAAAATGCACAAACTTTCTGGACAGCCCAATACAAAAACATTATAATTAATTGAATACAGGAAATATATGTTAAAAGCTTAATTTATTCTTTAAAGATCAAAACATGATCATATTCAACCTAAAAATATAATTTTAATAAATAAATCTTAAGCTACATTTAGACAGTGCTACTTTTCATGCAACAAGGCAAATGAGAAGGCATGCAAAAGTGCATGCCTCAAAATCTGAAGCAATATTAGGCACAAGAAGAAGCATATGTCTATCTCAGTTATTTTACATGTACAAGTAATCATGCAACATCTTGTTGTTTTGGTTATTTTTAAAACTTTTTTTTGCAAATTTTTTTTGCTTTATGGATTAAGTTGTGAAGAAACCATTTCAATTTATTGAAGACTATCATCGTCAGGTGATTTTATAGCAATCTTCCCATAAATTATACAAAAATTGGGAAGAATGATGTATTGCTATACAAGAGTTGGATGATAAATATCAAATGGATACGAAATCTGTTTTAAATAGAACTATCTATTCTGGAACTATCCTGGAACTATCTATTCTGACTTGATTCAAAATACTAATGTTGTTAGTGTGTCGATCAAAATATTTGTGAATCCAGTACTTCCTTTTTCTTCTGTTATTTGAAATGATAAGAGTAGCTGCCACCAAAGCAGCAGCATACAACTCTTTTCATATCGGCATTTTCTGCAATATGTCTTCTATGTGTGAACGCGAAGGAGCAAGCAGCATGCCTCATGCAGCTGTTGAGCATTGAGGCATCTGTCATTCTGCATACAACATTGCACACCAAGAGGCATCATATCTAAACCAGGGGTTCTTAACTGGGAGTATGGGAACCAAATGCTGGGGGCATTAGATTTGATCTCTAAAGTACAGTAAATTAAAGCTGTTGACATATTTGGAAGTCATACTGGCAACTAATATTTGAAATGGTGATGATTATTTTGATAGTCAAGTAAAGGGGGTATGGGACCATTGGACAATCCTTTGGAGGTCTGAAATCATCAAAAGTTAAGAACCCCTGATCTAAACATACCTTTATAACAACACATTTAAATAGTGGTTTCCAAACCTTGTGTCTGCACCATCTTTTTCAAAAATTAAATTGATATAACAAAAGTTCAACAAGACTGCACAAAACACAAACCAAAAAGTGAGGAAGGCACCAAGTGCATTGAAAAAGTTTCTGATTAAAGTTTTTTGACTGCTAAAGGGATTTGAGTTTTATTTTTTTGTTTTTTAAATTGATGTCACTCATTTTCATAACAGTCTAATTTTATAAATACTTTCTACTTACAATTTAATACTACAAAACAATATACCATATTTTGTATAAATAAAGTTCTTATACATAAAAAAATATATATTTATTTTATGATGTAAATAATTTTTAATATAATTAAACAAATCTTATAAAAAAAATGAAAAATAGAATACATGTTTAATACAACATAATATTTAATGAAATGGGTGAGCTTATTTTTCAGCACAAATTCTCTTAAATCAGAGTGTCATTGAAGATATTCGCTATTCACAATTCTTTTTCAATCACTAAACGAGATCAATATTTTGTCTTTTAAACAGCTATAGCAGAAATTTTCTGGGTACATGGATATATATATACTGTATTTATAAACCTTTTGCTGATTCATTTTTTTTGTTTGTTTGTCTCAAGAATGATGTTTTTGTTAATTCTTGCAAGCCCTCTTGCAATAGACTAATGCTCCCTAGTGAGGCATGCCCTGCAATTTTGAAAAAATGCATTAAAATATTTTTTTCAAACTGTGAGGCATTAAAGCATTGATAAAAACAGAAAATTAAATAAAGTGTAAAAAGTTTCACAGAATTATAAAAATTTTTTCTTAGTCTAAAACAGGGCTGTCCAAAAGGCAGCCCGCAAGGCTTTCACGATTTGTGATATAATATCACTTTTTAATGTTTTTTTTACTTTTATTTATCACTTTTTTAAGAGATTAATAAAAAGAATTATAAAATTTAATTATATTAACTCAATTAATTAATTTTTCTTAATTATTAGTAATTATTTAATGTCAACAAGCTATCAATGACATCGCATTTTTATAAGACTGAATCACATCAATTTTAGTTTTAGCTATTTCAGTTTAAAGTTTTGAATTTTAATTGTATATTAGTTATTTTTATGGTTTCTAACACTCACCATTTCAGTGATTGTGTGACCGTTGTTGTGAGATTCTGTTTTAATTTTATTTTACTGCATAATAATAATAAAATAAATAAATAAAATAAAAATATTGTCAAAGCTATAAATTGAAGCAGCGATCACGCAATTATGAAAGCAAATCTTCAACCACTACGCTACTGAGACGAAAAAACATAAAACAGAAAATGAAAATAGAGTATATTAGTAGCAGTTGGAAAATGACTTTTTCATAACAAATCACATGGGTAAACTGCTTTGTTTAATGTTTTCCTAACTTTTGTGATTTTGGTTGGAAAGTAATATCAACTTTTGGTAGTACTTATTTGTGTGAAAGTGCATTTTCTAACATGAAAATAGTTAAGTATCGATTCGGAACCTGCCTCGGAGATTCTTCTTTTACATATTCTGCGGATAGCGTGTCTGAACCTGCCGTTGTTAGTATTCTCCCTGAATGGAAAGTGGCGTCTTCTGTTAACAAAAAAAAAAAAAAAAATGCATGTAAATATTCAGCCCTTGTAAATGCTGCCGCCCATCCTCATTTATCACATTGAATAGGTACATACATACTTTTTTATATTTTTTAACTGTTTATATTTTGTAACTTTTTGTTAACATGTTTATTTGATGCAATCTGGTAAATATAATTTTGTAATAAGGTTTGTTTAATTGAAAATAAAATTGGTTTCCAAAAAGCGTTTTATTTATGTGTTCCGTTTGTTGAGACAGCGTATCTAGTACCAAAGCCTCTCCTCCTTTTTTGTAACTGCGGCCTTCCATATCTCTAGTAAACACGGCTATGGTCGTCGGATTCATCATAATTGTTCAGGTTCATTATAACTGGACAGCCCTGGTCTAAAATAATAGATGGCTTAAAGCAATATTAAAGAAATGAAATGAATCATCATAGCATAAAACTTTGAGAAATAACAGTTGTTTTATATTAATTTTAATTTTACTAAACTTCTCAGCAAATAATTGCATCATTGAAATATCCTTATGTAAATGATGTTAATTTGTTATTTACTTAAAATTTTTGTAAAATTTAAATTAATATAAAATTATTATTCTTTATTAAACTTTTACACTGCAATATTAATTATTTTATATTCTATTTTGATTATAATTAACAAAAATAGTGTGTATTGTATTTATTCGATTATAAAATGCCTTCAATTTACTGATTCAATTATGTAATTTTTCCCTTTTTCCCCCAATTTTGATTGATGATCATGAAAAATTATTTCAAATTTATTGTAAATCTAAAATAAAAATTGCAATAATCAAATTATAGGACAAAGTTAATATTAACAGAACAAAAAATAAGAAGCGTTTCACATTTTAACTGTGTTTTTCATTCACAATAGAACATTGTTAATAAAAAATAAAAGAAATACACAATAAAAAGTTTAATTGTGACAAGTAACATTTTAACAAACAATGCAGTTAAATTTATCTGAACATCGATCTAGTTAAATAGTCTTTGGTCAAATTAATATTGTCATGGAAAAAGATGGCTGCTTCCATTATTGAAGTATTTACTTGAAATTGTATTGATTATATTGTTTGAAATTGCATTGATTGTATTGCTTGAAATTGAATAAACATGTATTATTAATGTTAAAATTTAAATAATTAAAATGAAAATAAAATAGAAATAAATGATATAATGCTTTGTAAAACAAATGGGAAATATTTGATTCTTCATAAATTAGGCTTAGAAATACACAGTTAGCTTTTTATCTGAAACTATCTAAGCCTTTTATAATGTAATTCCTATACTCCAGGGTTAGCCAACTTGTTTGTCATTTAAGATCGACTTTATATGTTAACAATGAGTTTGTGATCTACCTTCGAAATTCTTCATTTGATGGTGAGAGTAAAGATAGGAGCCCAAAACTACATATCCCAAAACGATATTAGTCCAAAATGAGATATCCTGCAGCAGCGAGTTTTTTCCTTTTACTTTGCTCATAAATCTCAAACACAACATTTCACTTCAATTCTCATAACTGTCAATTCATAGGCACCATGTTGGCATCGTCAGCGAATTTAAAATTTTGTCTAAATGCTCTGCTGCTACTGGCTATTCTATTTAGGGCCATACTCAGCAATAAAGCAAAATTTTGGCTTTACTTGTGTAGAGAAGGCACTATGCAGTAAGAGCGTCGTCTGATAACTTACAAAGATCGACTACAAATGGTCCCACGATTGACTTGTTGGCCACCCATCCTATATTCAATCAACATATTTCCATTTAATGCACATCTCTCAGTTTCAATTAGTACATTATACAGTAGTATATCTGCACTTATAATCATTGAATCTCTACAAAACTACAATGGTGTCAGTAATGGGATTGGACAAAAGTTATCAATTTTTATACAAAAACTCACAAATTTTTTTTTTTTAAATCTGGGATTGAAATAGCATATTTGGATTTTTTTTTATATAGTAATCTCTTGCTATGTCCTATATTTTATTTATTTAAAAAATAATATTCTCAATTTTGAGATGATGTTTTAATAAATTTTAACACACATAATTCAAAAGTCTCTTGCTTTAAATATCATTAATAACACAGAAAAAACAGCCTTCATCATAATTGGACATTACTGGTCTAGAGCATCAATATTGTATAGAATGTTAACTGGCGGGCTAAACAACCTCCGCAAGCTGCCTATTCTTGTGGCTGGATCAGCCGGATTACAGAAAATGGGAATCGATAAATTGTCCAGATCCCATAAATAAATTTTTCCAAGATATGGTTTTGGAATAGATTCAATTGAAAACCCAATCCAAATGATTGAATTTTGATATTATTTTTGGGTCAACAGATGACGCCATTTTTCATTCTGTAATAATACTAAATGACGAGGTGAAGCAATCTCTTGAACAATCCAACAGTTAGGGCAGGGAATTTCTATTAATTACGCTATCGTTCATAATAGCTAAGAAAAGAACTACCAAATCGTAATGATTAAGATAGCGGATGAATAATTTAAGAATGATAATAGATTTTGATTATAACCAAATTAATTCAAAATAATAATCGCATATTAATTCAATTTATGTACAAATATCGTTTCCGTGATTAAAAATTGACTGAATTGTTAATGTTCTCCGCCAATGAAATTTTATATAATTAATCTTTATTTTATTTCAAAATATTTAATATAGGCATAATTGCTTAGTATTTTAAATCTTAATTAGTCAGTTTTTCATGTTTAAAATAAGCATTTTTTTTTTTTTGTAAATAATATATCCTTTGATCTGTGTTTTTAAAATATATGGATGAATACTTAACATCGATAATGCTTTATTTTAGAAAACCATACCGATTAAGCTGCACGCGATAGTCGGCGAAATTGATCGCGGAAATGTTTCGGCTTTTAACCAAAAGTCCGGATTCGAATCCGGATCTCACATCATACAAATTTATAAAAGGAATCTGAATTCGATTCGTCGATTTCTGTCTTTACAGTTGTCTTGGCCTTCTTTTTAGATGTAAGCTGTCTGTGGTAGAGCCTCGATTAATCTTCCCGATTAGTAATCATCATTGATTGGGAAATGACCATTGAAAAAAGCTGTTTCGATAGTCAAGTATTTTATTAAGAAAATTTAATCATTTATCTTATTTTCATATGATGGATATTTTACTACAAATAATGTACCAAATCCTAAATTTAAAAATATAATTCTTGTAAACACATAGATACTAAAACATTTTTATATAAATTATTATTATTAGTGCGAACCATATAGTTAGTGTGAATATTTTTGGTGAGAACCATCGATGGTATGAACAAAAAAAATGGTTAAAACTTGCCCTCTGGTAGTAGAATAAAGAATTAAAAAGTTATTTTATTTGAATTTTGTTTATAATTTCCATCAAAATTTCGAAAATATCTGACGTTTTATTCAAATTTAAAAAATTATTTGTTTTCTGAAAACGTAATATATACAAAAAGCGGGAAATGGAAAAAATAAATAAAAATAAGCAATCATACAACAAAATGGCTTCCGATCTTGCGAATGCAGTTTAAGTGGAGTGAACTATTTTCATGTTTAAATTAGGATAATATATTAATATAAAATAATTAACAGGTTGGTGAATACGTTTTTTGCATATAGATACATTATTATATACAATTTACGTGTATTTTGTGACCGTTGTGTTCTACTATAGTCTCATTGTCTAAGCCTTATTAGGATATACAATCTACAATATACTATATATTTGAATTTAGTTTTTTCATTCTTACAAACTGATTTTAAATATTACAGCTGATTCCACTAATATTGATTAATTTAATTGATTTTCCTTATGTTAAAGGTCATTTTATTCGTGAATCCTTAAATATTATCAAGATTATTATTATCTTGATAAAGATCAGCTTATTTAATATTAAAAAAATAATTGTGTCATTATCCTAGTTTTCATTTCTATAAAGTTATGACTCAAACTTAATAATATATAGAAAATTTTATCATAAATATCAATACAATTCTGATTTAAATTTATTAGTTTTTATTTAACGAAATAATTAAACTAATTTTATTATAATAATTTGACAATTGGTAGAATCTGGAAAAATGAGCAAAATATCAATATTATATATTACATTTTCTGATCAGTTTCAGTAATAAAGAAAGCATGATTTAAAGTATAATTTATTTGTAAGGTTTAACCTATTTCTTTAATTAATTTTCTAGTCACTGATTTAATAAACATTAATTAACAATAAAATTATGAAATAAAAATAATTAAAATGATAAAATTTTCATGATTTCAATAACTGATATAAAATTAAAATTATTCAGGTTTATTTATTTTTTCCCAGTTTACACACTTACAGATATACTGAAGACAAAATTGGTTTTATAATCTAAACGTTAAGTAAAAATCATCCACAGAATTCTGAGATACTTCAAAGATAAAACAAATTGTAAACATATTTTATGAAAGATAATTGATTTTAGGTATAGATAATATAAATAAATTCATTAAATATATTAATTTTGAAAATATTGAAATATAATTGGAAAATATTGTATTATATTGACTTCAAAATAAAAAAACAAATATTTTACAAATCCTGACTTTCAGATTTAATTCCATCAAAATATTTTCAGTTATATTTAAAATGACTACTAGTTCAAATTAAAAAATTCGATTATATATAGATGAGTTTTCAATATATTAATGAGATCACACACAATTAATTAGCATAAATTGATAGACAATTTTTTAATAATGAAAAGGCTGTCAACAGAATTGATATTTATTTATTATTGATCAAAATAATATATATAATTCCAGATTTGCACTATAGTTAGAAATTTGATGCTAAATAAATATTGAATAGTATTTTTCAGTTATATTGGAAAATGTACAAGATATATAGATAATGATGGCAATTTCAAAATATATTTAATGTAACTACATATGCTGAAATATTCAATATTTTATATTTCAAATAATTGTGAAAAACCAGCAAGAAAAGTGTATTCTAATAATTTTCTTTATAGAATTCATAGCCAACCTGTTCTATTCATTTGCCCACTGAGTATTAACAAATGAAAACAATCTTTTTTCCCCTCTTTATTGAATGAGAATGAATGCATATGCAGAGGTTATCCTATTTAGTTGTTTCATGGCAAGTAGGTGAGATGGTGAATGAATTCTGCCCCATCCACAGAGATTCTCTTTGTTTCCATTGTGGACAGAAATGAAAAAATAAAATTAATATATTTTCATTAATTCCACAGAGCAATCTATACTGGGACAAGTTTTAAATAAGACCAATTGCATATGCAGTAGCAGCGTGCTTTTGAAGAAATTGTTTCTTTTGTGTTCAACTTCAAAAATAATATAAAATTGCAAAATTGGTCTTAACATTTATTATTTATCTCTCTCTTTCAAAAACTCAGTGCACATTATTAAATTGTCAGATTTATACAATAGATTTATTATTATTTTTTAGATTCTCAATTTTTACATGATTATTTTGTTCCAAAAATTTCTGTATATGTTCAACAATGTTTAAATTCAATATATATGAATACTGTATGCACATTAATAAATGAAATTTATAAGAATATTTTAAGCATAACTGGTAAACTTTGGTATTATTATAGCATGCTTAATAATTATCTTCAGTTTTCAGAATTGAGAGCTATTCTGAAAATAATTATTTCCAGAATTTATAATTATTGTATGCAAAATAAGACTGGATTTATTATCTATATTTTAATAATTTGGCTTTTAAACTGATTAGTAATACATGAATCTGAAATTTTATTGGAAGTATTTTGAAACACAATACAGGTAGGTCTTGACTTATATTTTGAAACCCTGCTATCAGAAGTCAGAAATGCCCAAAATTAATGACTGCCCCTACCAATATTTATTATTACACTCTGCTTTATTGTAATAAATTAAACAAACACATAAATACAAGAACCAGATACAAAAAGAATTCTTTTTGTATGTCAGATGATTCAAAGGAACTAAATTCAAACCTTTGTCAATTATATTGATCAATCACAGATTTATCAGTGACATTGCATCATAAGTATGATTGGTTGTAAATTGATGTGTTGTAAGTCAACTACCTCTACATATTTCAATTATATACATTACACATCTTCAATAGGTTAATAATTTTTCACTATTATTTAAATTTCATTTTTCATCAAATTTATTTATGGATAAAAAATATATTAGAGATTTACACAACTGGAATAATGTGTAATCATTATTTTATAAAGCTAAATGGTGTTATATATATAATATATATTATATATATAACACCATGTACACCATGTTATTATATATGTAATGGTGCAAAACGATATTGAAAAATGTAGTAAGTACATTATGGATATTCATATTATCAATACAAGCCAAGTGATGTATTTACTACTGGATCCTCTAGTTCCGGGGTGTCAAACTAGCAGCCTGCATGCCGCATTTGGCCCTCGATGTGATTTTTTGTGGCCCCCAATGCTCTTAACTAAAATGAAAATGAGAAGTAATAGGAATAAACTCTGGCTTCGTAGTTATGTCATATAATATTATACACTAATTTGATTTTAATAAAATGTAATTGCGCGAATTTTTTTTCAATTGGTCTTATTCATGTATATGTACAGATGATACTGATCTGAAAGATCAATGACACAAACTAAGTGCTTTCCTGTGAAAACTACATCGTGAAATTTCTTACCAAAAAACCAGAGCTGGGGAGCTGGCTTGAAATAGGTTAGGCTCCGGCTCCGAAGCCACAGTATATTTCAGCTGGCTCCAGCTCCAGTTCCAGAGTCATTGTTTTAAAACTGAGGTTTTAGCTCCGGCTCAGGCTCCAGCTCCAATACTATAAAAGTTTTTTTGTATGATCGCTACCATGAAACATCACTTACCTTACTATCACATCATCATTTACCGTTTAAATTGATATATTTGTGTTTGTATTATAATAATTTATTTTATATGTATATATTTAAAGTTTAGTAAATCAATTTCATTGGAATACTATCATTCCACATCTGTTACTTAAATTAAAGATTTTTTAATCGCTACTGTTCTCAGTTCTATGTCAGTGCCCGGGAACGAATCAAACAACTACTTTTTTAAAGATATTTATTTATTTTTCACAAAATTATTAAAAGATGAATTTATATTACACTTAAAAATCTATATTAAAAATTATTTCTAAAAAATTCACTTATTGTAATATGCATTTCGGCCATGACTCTGGCCCTCTTCAGTTACACTTATACGTGAATTTCCACAAAAAACCATCGCAGTTCTTCATTAATAACCTTTAAGCAATTCTTCATTAATATCTTTGGGAATTGCCATTCCCTGTATTAAAAAATAAAGATATTTTTTATTTATTACAATAATCAAAAAATATTACATTTATATAAGATCAAACATATACCTTTATTCTTATCACATCATAACTTGTATTTATTTTTTATACTATAACAAAGTACAAAGTTAAAAGATATAATAATTCCAAACAATTATTGTTTAATATCTTTAGACATAGTTAATTTATACCCTAGTATTAAATTACATATGATTATAAAAAGTTTGTAATTGTTAAATGTGGAGAATTGGATAATAGATGGGATAGAATATTGTTTTTATAATAATTACATAAAAATAAATAATAAGTATTTTAAACAAACAGATGGGATAATTATGGGTTCAGTTATAGGTTCAAATTTAGCAGAAATATATTTAGTAAATTTAGGTAGATTTATATTAAATTATCCAGGAATAAAATTTATGGCTCATTATGTCAATGATATTTTGTGTATAATTGATTCAAAGGTAATTAATACTAAAAACTTGTTAGAATATGTTAATTCATATAATGAAAATATAAAGTTTACAATTGAGCAGAGCTCTGGAAATAAAATTAATTACTAAGACATAACTTTGATAAAGTATAAAGATAAAATTGAATTTAAGTGATATTGAAAGGAACAAAATAATTTTAAATTATTAAATTTTTTCTCTAATACACCTACATTTATAAAGAAAAATCTATTTATTTCAGAAATTAAAAAAACAGAGTTTAGAACTAGATATTGAGAATAGAAAATTTGAATTAGATTTAATTTACAGAATGTTTATGTTAAATGATTACCCACATTAGCAGTTAAAAAAAATGGGAGAAAAATTACAGAGAATCTATTATTATAGTAAATAAGAAAGATAAAATTAAAAGATTGTTTTTGGAGTAATGTATGAAGAAAACAATTTTTACAGAGAAAGAGAATTTTTAAAAAAGTTTAATATAGGTATAGCCCCTCAAATGAATTTTCAGGTAAAAAAATTTAACTTTTATTGGTAGGCGAACACAGCAAGCAATAGATAAACATAATGTAGTTTATAAAATAGACATTATTACTTGGAATGTACTTGTAAAAATAGACATTATTATATAGGTGAAACAAAAAGACAGTTATGTATTCATTCTGGAATATTCTGTTATTATATAAAAAATAAATACAAGTTATGATGTGATAAGAATAAAGGTATATGTTTGATCTTATGTTATTAAATATCAACATAAAATGTATAAATGTTACACATTTTATATTTTTCATCTTTATTTAGAATATATAATATTATTTTTTATTTTATTTTATGTAGATAACTGCACTGTTATCCATTAAAAAATCCAAACACATTGGTAGACAGCATTATAAGATATAATTAACATGATATCTTATAATAACTGTTGATATTTAGAATCAGATTTGTGTTATTCTTGATCAATTAACAAGCATCTAATGGTTATTTTTCATTTACATGGATCACCAGATTCTGGAATCAGTACATGTTAGCTAACAAGTTAGATCTTTCGTAATAAAAGTTCTTATCAGTGGCTTATGCTAAGTAAACTGTGATCTTTGTAATAAAATTCCAAAACTGTTTGCAAGCCCATACAAGAGCATAGCATTCTTCCTCTATCTGACAAGTTAGTAAAATTAATTTTGCACATTTTATATTTTTTTATTTTTCACTCAAAGTATAATTAAATATGAATCAGATATTAAAATTTTTAAATGCTAAAAATTCTAATTTTTATCTTTTTTCTATTTTTTTTTGGCATATAATCACATAAAATTACTTAATTATTAAATTTTATGTGAATAGAAATGGCTCTTTAAAGCAGTTTATTTTATCTATAAACTCAGGAACCTAGCATTTTAAATATAATACATTTAACTATTGCTTATAAGCAAATAAATATGAAATCTTTTAACTAAATTATTATTACAGAATTTGTATGCTTTTAAAATTGAATTACAAAACAATTATATATTTGAACATGATAAAATAATAGTGAAGTGAAAGTTTCCTTATTCTTTTCTTGATATGATATTTAACAAAGTAATACTGTAGTTGCATGGACATATCATATTTGAACATGATAAAATAATAGTGAAGTGAAAGTATCCTTATTCTTTTCTTGATATGATATTTAACAAAGTAATACTGTAGTTGCATGGACATATCTGATCATTTCTTTATAGGAGATAATCAAATCTAAAGCTTCGTGAACTCTTCACATATGAAGTAGGCCATATGAAAGAACCATCTAGTATTTTAAAATTAAGATATATTCAATTGGTTAGCTGATTGATTTAAAATTGTAAAAATTTTATATGAAAGAAATGATGAAAAAATATGCATTCACATATAATTGGAAATGATATTTATATCAAATCTGAGAGAATCCTTATCTAACAAAAATAAAACATGACTGTTATGAACATAAATTTATCAAAATTTGAATTCTTATATATAATCTTCAACTTATGACCACTTATACTTATGATGGTGATGAAATTCATTAATTATGTAATTGGTCAATGCAATTCAATGAGTTTGAATCACTGACCCAATGATTGGAAATTGAAAACACCCAAAATTTATGGATTTCTCACTTCTAATACTTACTAGAGCACTATACAGTATATTATCTTAATAAAAATAAAGAACACAAAATTACAAGAATCATATACAAAACAGGGTTCTTTCTGTATTTCCTATCATTGGGTCTTCTTCTTTTTCTTTTGTAAATTTAGCCACCAAGCTTACCATACAAAAGAAAAAGAAGAAGACCCAATGATAGGAAATACAGAAAAAACCCTGTTTTGTGTATGATTCTTGTAATTTTGTGTTCTTTATTTTTATTAAGATAATATCCCAATGATAGGAAATACAGAAAGAACCCTGTTTTGTGTATGATTCTTGTAATTTTGTGTTCTTTATTTTTATTAAGATAATATACTGTATAGTGCTCTAGTAAGTATTAGAAGTGAGAAATCCATAAATTTTGGGTGTTTTCAATTTCCAATCATTCTGACTTATGACAGCAGAGTTCAAAATTGAACACCATCTAAGTTGAGCATTATCTATACATTATTGGGATCCACTAAAACAGTGGTTTTTAACTTTTCAAGTCATGGCCTCCTGAGGACAACAGTTATAATTTGCAGATCCCATGTATAGTATAGAGAATACTGCCTGTAATTTTCAGATTACATATTTTGTATTGATAATTTTTAGGTATTGAAAAACTGGTATTTTTATTAAAAAAATTAAATTTTGCAATAAGTCACCTCTCCATAAATCTTCCAGTATTATTAGTATTTATTCCATTGAATAAATTTGTTTAATTTTTCCTCTGTGTAGTATTTTTTATTCCCACTGCATAATCTTTTTTATTTTCAATTTTTTTCCATATGTGATAATATCATCACATTATATCCATAGCTATTTTATTAAATGGAAATGTCACATTTGTTCCTGGCCCCTGACACAATTCAGTGGTCTTCTGGGAGTTGTAGCCCACTACTTTAAGAAATAAGGTACTAGAAGATTGTGTGTGCTAAAACATTCAAAACTGATCAATAATAACAAATCAATTTTTGTTGTTTTTAACACATGTTACCTTCTAGTGGATCCAAATAATACATAAGAAATCAAATTTTGACATCATTTACATTAGATATAATTTTGACAAACAGATGTCCATTTAGATAAAATACAATACTGGTCATTTTCAATTATTAGTCATTATAGGAACCTAATACTATATATTTATTTCATTCAAGTGAATAATAATTAGCAAGATAGTATACTAAAATATTATAAGAATAATGACTTAATATTGATCATTTTGAATTTCAAAAAGATATGAAAACAAATAATAGAAAACAGTTAAAAAAGTTTCTTTAACTAACTTTTTTATTTTTAATATTGACTAAGTTATGAATAAATAATAATATAATTAATTCATGATATTATTATAAGTTTATAACATTGTTATAACAGAAATTAAGAATAATTTTAACATTGTTACTAATAGAAATTAATTGTTAACAGAAATTATTTTGATTAAATTAATATAATTTCTGTCAGTAACAATTAATCAAAATAATTTCTATTAGTAATCAAAATAATTTGTTAGTAACAATAATAATTGCCCCTACTAATAGTATTGTCCCCACTAATAGTAACAATTAATATTAATTACAGTAAAATCCCATTGATTGAAAGTACTCATTAATTCAAAGTAAACCACAGTCCCCAGCTAAAAGTAAACAATTTTTAATTGTAATTATAACAGATAATTCAAAATATGATTAATTTTTAATTTGAAATTACATTCTATTCCAGCAGTGAATTAAATTACAGGTATCCCTCCTATAACACAGTACATAGGTTCCTGAAAAACACTGTGTTGTGTTAAATCGTGTTATATAAGACCAAGAGCCAATACAAAAAGGAGGGTTACGTTCCAAAACCAATTCAAAACAAATAACTTTAAGTTTCTTATGTGGAACTAAAGAATGTTTATTAAGAATATTAATAACACAAAACATAAAAAAAAATTTATATGTAAGCCCTTAAAAAAAAACAATATATGTAAAACAAAAGGAAAGAAACTTTCATTTAATAATTATATCTTCCTTTCCACTGTTTCGTTAAAACGAGAACTTTTTTTTTAACAATATCAACTTCCCTTTCTAAACTTTTTTCTGCATTTAAAGTTTGTGTATCTTCTCTCTTTACAAAATTTGTAATCTAACCAGCTACAGCTCACTAGAAAACAATCATTCCTTAACATATATCTAAAAATAATTATGAATAAAGAAGTTTTTCTCCCCTTTCACATTCCTCTATCGAAGAATAAAAACTTATTTTTTATCCAAGAACTGAACGTTTGGAACACAAAACACTTAATAGTCACCAATTAACTTAATTTCAAACTGAAATCGAAAATACACTGCATATCATCCTATCAAGGCAAACTAGCAAAATTGCATTTATGACTAATTTGTTTGGAACACAAAACACTTAATAGTCACCAATTAACTCAATTTCAAACTGAAATCAAAAATACACTGCATATCATCCTATCAAGGCAAACTAGCAAAATTGCATTTATGACTAATTTTAGCAAAGTATTTCTCAATGATTACATTTATGTGTATTGTGTGTCCCTAGTATGGATTTACAGAAATTAATGAAAATATTGTGTGTTATAGGAGAATAAACATAATTTTCTAAATGTGTTACGAAACAACCGTGTTGTAGAAATACTGTGTTATATGAGGGTTTCCGCAATTTTCAAATGTGTTACAAAACAACCGTGTTGTAGAAATACTATGTTATATGAGGGTTTCCGCAATTTTCAAATTGTGTTGTAAGAAGCCGTGTTATAAGAGGGATACCTGTATTTTGTGACAGATTAATTGGGAAGATTATTTGTAAATTTGGGTTAAAGTTACTCCAAATGTTCACTAGATGGCTAAGTGGAAGAGTGGAAGAGAGATAACTAATCAGTATCACAATATGAAAACATTTTTCAAACACAAGATAGAGATTATTCCATTGGTTCTCTGCCAAAAGTGAAGAATGAGATAACTAATCAGTATCACAATATGAATACATTTTTCAAACACAAGATAGAGATTATTCCATTGGTTCTCTGCCAAAAGTGAAGAATTTATAAAAGAAATTGATTTTAATAGTTAATTTGGAGAAATTACAAAATTTTTCTGCTATATAATTACTTAATGTATATTGATACAATGTCTTTTTGTTGATTCTTTTTCTTTTGTTTGTGTATGTCCTTTTACAACTAATGGGATCAGTTGTCAAGTGAAGGATGGTCTCAATGAGCCAAGTCTGGATTAATTTTGAAAAATTGTTGAGATATTGATCCAGGAAAAGGATTCAATTACGCAATTAGTAAGCTATTGTTCTACAATCCCACCATCTGATTAATTCTCTTGGTGAGGTTGCAAAATTGTTCCTCCCATCATTTGATAATTTGAGTTCATTCAAATATTCAATTATTTTGTTGATATACAGTCAAAGAAAGATCAACTTCTGAAAGAATTAGTGGAATTATAATATAGTACATGAAAACTTAGTGATAAACCAAAAATTTTTGTGTTACTGTTTTAGAATCAGGTCTTACAAAAATTTAACCCAGACATTCCCTAGTTAATGTTTATCTCTTTAATATTTTGTATATTATTATTATTATTTTTGGGTATTTTATTTAGTTTAAGAGTTAACTTACATTTCATATACTCTGATGGAGGGAATCAGAAATTATGAATTGTGAAACAGAACTGCTGTCTTCCAGATAAACTTACTTGTCACATGACATCATTTATTTTAAAATATCATTACTGATCTGATTCAAAAATTAAAGAATAGTCTCTTATTGAAGATTTATAATCAGTAAATAAATATTGTCAAATTGTAAACAGAATGAAATAAATTGTTTTATGTGTAAACTAGAAATTGAAGTTGTTGTAGAAATGTATATAAATGAGGCAATCATGATAATGAGTTGCTATAAAAAATTTTTGCAGCTAGAACAATGAGGTAAATAGACTGCATGCTATATGAATGACATTCAATTCTTTCTTGTGATCTTGACAACTTATTGCTTTTTTTGTTATAGAAAGTTGAGGAAGTAGAATAAGTTATTATTTAGAGTTATTTATTGTTTCTGATTAATAAATTGATTGTTATTTTGGATTTTAGATTGATCATTGAACAAATTTTCATTATCTTTTCTCGTTACTTTATTATTATTTCAATAAAACAATTTACTAACATTTTTGTAAATGTTTTTAATTCAATAAATCATTTATTATTATTTAAATTTATCTGTTTTGGATTTATTAAATTGCCTAGTTTAATAATCATAAAGTTCCAGTTGTGTTTTGTCATATTTCAGTGTTAGAATAGTTTAATTATTTCAAGGTTAAAAAACCAGGCCAGAGAGAACTTCTAATTTCCAAACTTGAAGAATCACTTGGAGTTAGGTATAATTATTAGTTATTGCTTATTTTGAATATTGCAACTTTGCACTGTTATTTGTACAACTTTAGAATATCTTCAAAAAATCTCATTACAAATATGAGATAATTGCTTTTTTATACAATATATGTAAGACATAATATATTTTATCATGAATTTAAAAAACAAAAGGGTTTAGGGAAGGGTTTACTTATTTTTCGGGGATGTTCTTTAAAAAAATAGAATAATTCAAAGCCCTATCGTTTGTCCCCATTTTGAATTACTGTGATTTTACTGTATTATTTTGCTTGCAATTTAATTCATTTAATTCATATTAATTACATTAAATCAAATTTCAATATTAAGAAAATCACACACTTACCTCCATTTTCACAGTACCAATTGTGACGGAAAAAAAAATATAAAGCCATTAGAAAGAATGTTACATTCACCATTCCTAAATAAGTTTTTACATTTAGAGATTTTGTTTCCTATAAAAAATATAATAAATATAAATTGAAAATCGATTTCCTATCAGGATATGTAAAAATTTATAAATTTGGTATTATATCTCAGTAATTGAATACTACTAGGTTATAATTTTTTAATAAAAATTAATTAGCAAAACCATTTGATTTGATGATGATAAACAAATTTCAATTAAAACTATTCAAAAAATTTTTAATATTTTCTAATAAAAAAAAACACTTATAAAGAACTTTAACCAATAAATGAAGATCAAACATATAATTAAAATCAAAATATTAATAATTAAACAACAATTAATTATTCAATGTTTTTAACAATCACTCATAAATTTATTTCATATTTTCCACAGTATCTCAAATATTAAAATAATAGTTAAATAATAAATAACAAATTAAAATAAATGTTACAACTAAAACAAAATTATACTCAGAACAATATAATTTAAATTATAAATTTTATTCCAACATTTATTTTAATGTTATGAAATTAAATATATTTCATATTCAAGAGGTAGCTTCACATTGTATTTTCCATACCAACTTCAAATAAAAAAAATACTTTAGATTCAGGGCTCCAAACTTTTTGAAATGGAAGTCCATATTTGAAATTTAAATGGATCAAACAGAAATACAATGGATTCCGCTTAATTGGGACAAATCTCAAAGAACGAAAACCAAACTAATTTTGTGTTGTTTTTTCATGTGATTGAGCTGTTGGATTTTTATTAGTTGCATTTTTTACATTTCATTAACAATATTCTATTGTGAATGAAAATCTAGAAGTTGAAATGTAAAACACTTCTTATTTTTTTGTTTTTTAATATGTTAAATAAACTATGTTTATAACTCAGCTTTTGCATATTTTTATTTTAGGTTTACAATAAAATTTAAATAATTTTTAATATTCATAGTTCCATTGATCAAAAAATAGAATAAAAAAAGGAAAAATTATATAAATAAATTGATGAAATATTAAAATCAAATAAATACAATACTATATTTGTTAATCATAATCAAAATAGAATACAGAATAATAATTAATACAGTCATTCCCTGACTTATGCAAATAATTGGAACAGAAGTTTTTTTACATAATTTGGATTTTGTATAAGTCAGAAAAATAATTTTTTAACAAAAATTCTGAATCAAAAACTCCTGTGGTTAGATTGACTACACAATGGCCTGTTATGATGTTAGCTCAGGGAAATTCTCAGTTATGATGTTATATTGTTCCTTAACTGAAAGAGACACACATATAGTGAAACAATATCATGGCAATAATATGATACTTAAGATCAGCAAACAATATATAAAAGCATAAATCAAGTAATATGAAGTTTTAATAATGCAAACTAACATGTCTGCACTTGTAACATACAAATATGTAGATGTATTTATGCTCTATATCTGGAAAAAAATAAAGTTATAAAAAGTATTTTACAATAAAGTCAAATTTATGTAAGTCAGGAAGAGACTGTATTGTGATATAAAACTTCAATGTGAAATATTATTTTATATTAATTTAAGTTTTATAAAACTTTCCAGAGAATAACTATATATGTTTACAAAAGATATTTTAATAATGCAGTTATTCACTGAGATATAAGTATTTTTTTTTTTAATCAAAGTTTTAGACTTTGATAATTATAATTAAATATTTTGTATTTTATTTTGATTATAATTAACAAATACATTATTGTATTTTTTGATTCTAATCTGCCATCAATTTACTTTTCTCCCTTTTTTCCATATTCTTTATCAACAGATTTATGGATAGACAATTATTACATTTTATTGTAAATCTAAAATAAAAAAATTGTAAAAGTCCCATTAATAAGACAAAATTTAATTAAAATATTAGATCTTGAGTGCTGATCTTGTTTTGAAATTAAACCTAATTAATATGCAAAAAAAATATGAAAATTAAAATTGTGAAATCTATTGTAAAAGTCCCATTAATAAGACAATATTTAATTAAAATATTAGATCTTCAGTGCTGATCTTGTTTTGAAATTAAACCTAATTAATATGCAAAAAATATATGAAAATTAAAATTGTGAAATCTTCTTTAATTTTCATTGAAATCTTTTGAAATTTTCAATATTTATTGATTTTTTGTTCTTTTTCTAGCAATGTAAGCAATTTTTTTAATTTTATTTTTTTTGCAACTTTTTGCTATGTATCTGAGATCAATGAAAACATGGTTTTTTTTTTATATGAAATTTTAGCCATCCAACAAAATAATTGATATTTGCAGATAGCAACAAATATTCTGAACAAAATGAGCCACAAATGAAAAATTTAGCCAAAATTTTCAGAAATTATTTATAAAAACCATAAGTTACATAACTTCTGTTAAACAAAATTATGTCATATAATTATTAAAAAAATTACATGAATTCATATGAAATATTATCATTTTTATTAATATTCCATATTTATTAACTTGTTCTTCATTTACACAATTTTTAAATGCACTTTTTACAAGCTTTTTATTTATATGAAAAAATCCTAACATATATGAAAATGGCATCATCTCATACATAATCAGCTATAATATATTTTCTGTTCCTCTAATTGGATCACAAATGAAATAGTGTTACTCAGCACCCAATGCCACTTACTCATGTCCAAAGTAGGCTTGGTTGCAATTTCCCAGAAGCAAATAGTTTCTGTTAAGCAATAAAAGTTCCTTGCTCCTTTAAATTGTCTGAGAGTGTTTATATTTCATTTTTTGTGATTTTTCTCTTAAATTTTGGTGAAATTTAAAACAAAGAAATGAACAATTAGGATATATTTATTTTAACAGAATTTAACCCATTATTTTCTAATAATCTGTGATATTTTTTTAATTTTCAGCATTTTATAGCTCTTTTTATGAAATCTCAAAAATATTTATTGAATCACATAGTCAGGATAAATTTGATAGGTTAAACTATAAAAATGACATAATAGGATAGAAAAATATAAATTCTATCATGTAATTCAAATATAAACAAGCTTTGTTTACATGTAATTTATAAAAAATATTTTGGCAACTGAAAAATTTAAGAATCTATCAGAAGGATGTATTTTCATCAAATATAAAAAAAACCAATTTGTAAAATCTTGATTAATGAAAAGATTGAATTTTTTAACTCATTTTTTTAAAGTTTTTCTCACTTCCTTGATGTCTATCAACATCAAAGGCATTCAACAGGTTAACAACACAAAATATAAAATGTACTTTATATTTCACTTCTAAAATAAAAGTTGAAGTGTGAGGACCCAAACAGCTTGGGATTCTCACATCAGTTTCTGATACCAGGAGCAGTTTTTGTGTGTTGCTCCAGTACTTTAAATGAATAGACACGAATTTGATGGTCTGAAGTCCAGAAATAGAAGGGAGATGTTAGGAGAATAATGGGCACTACATCCTTTTGTTTAATAGAACAAGTGTTTATTGAGAAAAGAAAAAGAAGAGTATAGTAAAAGAAAATGAAACCCTCAAATTTAAATATATATTAAAAAAAAGGAATGAGGGACTGATGCTAAAATATCATGGCATAACACAACAACCTTGAGACTTTTTTTCCTGGAGAGATTTCTTTTGTTGAGTTGACTATAGTCAACCTCTGTCTTGCTCCCTTGCTGGTGGCTATTTTCTCCCTGAATCTGAGAGCTGTTTCTTTCTTTGAGTGGACTTATACTGTGTCTGTTTTACTCTCTTCTCTATTTATTTATTCTTGTCAGTGTCCAATTTTCTTCTTTGAGAGCTGTTTCTTTGTGTCTGTTTTACTCTCTTCTCTATTTATTTATTCTTGTCAGTGTCCAATTTTCTTCTCATTCCCATTGGTCATCATTGTATTTATACCTGACAATGGAATTTATGGGTTTGCAGGTGTTTACCAGCTGGTCTCAGATTGGGAATAGTCATTCTTTTATTTTTTTACAATAAGCAGTAACTTAAGAGCATTGACAAAAGAAGTTCTCTCCATAAATAATGCATAGGTGTGTTGATTTAGGTGGGAGTATTGTCAATTACATCTTACTGACAAGAAGGATTTGACAGTCCCATTTGCTTTTAACTTTTTGCAATACACTCAGTGTAGATGCATTTTGGCATCTTTTTAACATATGGTGCTATAAAAAAATGCAAAGAAACATATTTTTTTTTGTGTGTGAAAGAATACAGTAAAATGAATTGAAAATACAAAGAAAACTTAGTATGTATTATATTTTTATATATGTATTGCTTTCTATTGATATTGAATTAATAATTGATTAACAAAAATATTTATTTTTCAATTGCATATCTTTGAAGGTGCACAAATTTAGCATCCACCTGTCTCTGAAACTGCATAAGACCTACTGCATAGTTGAAAAAGATATTCAAAATAATTATGAAAAATTTATTTATTTATTATTTTATAAAATTCTTTTTTCTTTATATTCAGGAAAAATTTTCTAAATTTTAGAAAAAAATAAGTGGAATCCACTGTATTTTATTAAATTTTCATAATCTTTTACTTTAATTATTTGCATAGCATATGTTACAAATAATTATAAGAAAAATACAATCCAAGTTACCTTTTATATGAGGAAACAAATAAAAATCTTTCACAGGCTATATTCCATCTGTGAAATGTAGTTTAGAACTAGCGAGCAGTCCAAACAGTACTATATTTTTCTCAAAAAATCATTTATTAAGTAATGTTTTTGGCAATAATTTGCCCTCATCAGCTTATACAACAATTTGTTATTCTATTTTCGAACATAGAACATAGTCGTTACAAACGAATTACAGTCAAATTAGAACACCAAACATTTAAAAATAATTTGTAAAATTTACAAAACACACTTTCTCAAAAATTCTAAGGTTTCTTTCGCTTTTAGTATTATTGTTGTATAAGCTGATGAGGGCAAATTATTGCCAAAAACGTTACTTAATAAATAATTTTTTGAGAAAAATATAGTACTGTTTGGACTGCTCGCTAGTGCTAAGAAATATACATAAGAAGTCTAACTCCTATTTAGAGCAGTAAGTGAGAAAGTAAATTACATAGTTAACATAGCTGAGCCAGCTAAGCCTTATGGAAAGATTTTGGAAAGAACTAAGAACGTGGTCAATTAAACTACTAAAAGCGGAAGAAACCTTAGAATTTTTGAGACAATGTGTTATAAATTATTTTTAAATGTTTGGTGTTCTAATTCGACTGTAATTCGTTTGTAACGACTATGTTCTATGTTTGAAAATAGAATAACAAATTGTTGTATAAGCTGACGAGGGCAAATTATTGCCGAAAACGTTACTTAATAAATAATTTTTTGAGAAAAATATAGTACTGTTTGGACTGGCTCGCTAGTGCTAAGAAATATACATAAGAAGTCTAACTCCTATTTAGAGCAGTAAGTGAGAAAGTAAATTACGTAGTTTAGAAATTGCTACTTAACAAGTTAAGGAATAATACTCTAATTCAAATAATTATTACTTGATTAATAGTATATAAGTCCATAATTAATAAACAAATGATTTCATGATATGATTTAGTATATAAGTGCAAGGAATTCAGTAAAAATACCAAATAAAAAATTTCTATTCAAAAATTCAAAACTTAAACTTTGATTTGATCCTGACATTTTTGTTGGGCTATTTATTAGTATGTTAAGTATTATCTAATACATTATTTTTTTTTATTCATTTTAGTTAACTTTTTCAATGTTGATATGTATGTCTTTATCAGCTGATAAAATAATTAAACCTAATCGACGTTCATAAATTTATTGAAATTTATCTATTTTTCAATCATATAATAATCATCATATTGTTATAAAGAGATATATTTACATAATAAGAATGAAAAATTTCAAAAAATTTTGAAATTTTTCAATCTTATTATGTAAATATATTTAACAATATGATTATTTTTTTTTATTTTTTTTATATTTTCAGAAATTTTTGTTAATTATTTTAAATTGGAAATTATACAATATTTTCCCATGAGTGTTTCAAAAAATATTTAATAATATGACTATTAGTAGGATATTACATGCCTTCTGAATAAAAAAACCATGAATGAAGAAATTCAGATAATATTTACATCAATAATGGCTTTTAAATCCAACTATTATGCAAATTCTCATAATCAAATTATTGTCATAAAATTTATACAAAAATATCCAATTTATAGAAATTTTGTGATTCTATAAAAAAAATCTGATAACAACACATCTTTCTCTATATTTCAGAAATTTGCATTTGAATTTTTAATAAATTTATGAATTTATATCAAAATAATCTGATGAAGTCTATAAAAAACTTCTCTTATATAAAAACAGTTAACTTATTTACTCTACTTTTTAAAGTAAGTAATGCTATACAACTGGCAAAAAACTGAAATAATACAAATAAAATAATTTAAAAAAAATCAAAAAACAAGAAAAATAAATGTATTCCACAAATTTTGACCAATTCAAAACTGGTTTCATTAAACATATTTTAAATATCCAAAAACAACTTCAATAATATTTAGGAAGCACTACTGGAGATTACTTATATCAATAATAAATAAATAGATTTTTTTAAAAGTGCCATCAGATTGATTTTTCTTAATAAAATAAATATTATAATCTAATAGAACTGTAAACATCATGTCCATGACTGGCAGATCTAGAAAGTTTATTGATATTTTACATTTCCTTTTTGACATTTATGATATATTTTTATACATATTTTTAAAAGTGCCACCAGATTGACTTTTCTTAATAAAATAAATATTGTAATCTAATAGAACTGTAAACATCATGTCCATGACTGGCAGATCCAGAAAGTTTATTGATATTTTACATTTCCTTTTTGACATTTATGATATATTTTTATACATACTACGTATTATGAAAATATTTTTTAAAAATATCAACTGCAAAACAGTATATGAAAGATCATTCTTAATATATATATATATCATTAATTGTATATTACATAACTATATCATCATATAAATATAACAAAAACTTGTATGGTGAAGTGTGATGAAAACTTAATGTTTTTTATCAAACTAAATAATTACTTATTAGCAATATAGATAATTATTTTACAAAATATGCTTATATACATTGATAAATTTATTGCAGATTATATCAGACATAAATGATTTTTAAATAATAGACAATGGTGTTTGAAAGTTTATTCTTGAATCAATAACTTTACTTAATTTTAAAAACATTTTACAATAACTGCTATAAAGGAAGGGTTTTTTTTTTTTTAATTTCATTTTTGCAAAAAAGATAAAAACTGGCAATTCACTTTTTTGATTAGAATGTAAATCAGAGGATGTTATATAATATTATTGACTATTAATATAAGGGGTTAAAAAAGGAATAATAATCATTTGTTTTTCTATATGCAAAAGTCTAATATTTGTTATCCTATACCATAGACTTTTGATAAACTATAATCAAAGTTTGGATAATTGATTTCTCGGATAATATACAAATCTTGAAATTACGAACAATACACATTTCATATAAAAAAAAATAAAAAAATGCATACATTGAGCTATTATTTATTGAAAAAGGAAAATAAAGAATTATAATCAAATACAAGCCAAATAACCTTAATTACAAATTATTTTCAGTTATTTCTAAATTGATTACTGTTTGATTATTAAGTAAGTTTATTTGCTTGATAGCAAAGTTTTTTGTAGCAGCGACTTTTTATAAATGAACAAATGTAAATTACATATCATCTTATAGGGAAAAATGTCTTCTTGCTCTGCATAGTCAATTAGCATCTCTGCATGAGACAAAGAGATACTATGTAAAATTTTTTTATTGGAATTATATTCTCTTCCACATCATCAAAATCTTCATCAAATCATTCTATCTTTTATATTTGGTTCTTTTTCATTCCTAACTATTCATTTTGTTTTATCATCAGTCAAATTTCATGGCAGAATAAGCTTTTATCTGCTACTCAACAATTTCATCTTCTAAACTTTCAAAATTTTTAATTGGATTGGTTGGATAGCTACATGATTAAATGTTCATTTGCCATCTGAAAGACCTAGGTTCAATTCTAATCCTATACCTCCAAATTTTGAAAAAAATTCAGTAGGGCTAGGATTACCTTGTCCTTTGCCTGTCAGGGATGTGATTAGTCTATGGTGAATACAGATAGTCCTCAATTTATAAAGGGGTTCAGTTTCAAATCCAGCTTTTATAAGTCAGAAATGCCCAATATTTAGTCTTACATATCTCAACTCGATGAACCTTGTCCTTTGCCTGTCAGGGATGTGATTAGTCTATGGTGAGTACAGATAGTCCTCAATTTATAAAGGGATTCAGTTTCAAATCCAGCTTTTATAAGTCAGAAATGCCCAATATTTAGTCTTACATATCATCCATACAAGCACTACAAGCAGTCTAGGATAAATCATCATTTATTACAGTTCCTGTGCACGTACAAACGTTTTCGGTGCCAATTCGCACCCTCCTCAGATACACTCACTTAAATTAACAAGATTATTTAAAACTTTAAGTTTTAAATAATCTTGTTAATTTAAGTGAGTGTATCTGAGGAAGGTGCGAATTGGCACCGAAAACGTTTGTACGTGCACAGGAACTGTAATAAATGATGATTTATCCTAGACTGCTTGTAGTGCTTGTATGGATGATATGTAAGACTAAAGAAAGTATAGCAGTTCTAATTAGAAAGTTATAACTGTAGAATGCTCAATATTTATGCATTTTTCACAACTAATACTTACTAGGCCATTATAATGATATATAATGGCCTACATTATATATTATTTTAGTAAACATAAAGAACAAAAACTACAACAACCAGATATAAAAAAAAGACACTTTCAATATAACAGACTATTGAACCCATTGAACTGAACTGACCAATCATAGAATTTACTAATTACATCATTGTTGTAAGTACAAGTGGTTGTAAGTCAAGGATTACTGTACTTGAATAGTGCACTCTTAGTATATGACAAAGTTAGAAAGCAGCAAAAAGTTCAGAAAGAGGAACCCTTCAATCTATCTTAAATCATATAATACATCATTATTAGTCAATATACTTTTTCATTCCTCAGTTAATTACAACTTAGTTAAACCTATCCTAAATAACTAGGAGTCTATAGTAATATTAAAGTTTTGAATTAAAAAAAGTATAACCATTGCAATGTATACAAATATTAATTTTTCTCTATTTTAATGATATAATCCTTTAAGCTATACTTCAAAAGAGTGAATTAAGGAACTTCTTACCATTAAAATTATTAGAAATATTTAAAATACATTAAAATATTTCAAACTTCTCTTTAATGGGAAATTTTTTATTTGAAAAATAGCTAAGAGAATCTTCAATAAATTGTATAGATTGTTTAAATTTTATGATGACAGTTTTTAATTTATAATAAACTTTTATTAATCTAGATAATTTTAAAATCATTTGTTAATAAATTTAAAATTAGTATAGTTTAAATAAAATTACCATATGAGTGATCTTGACTTTAGATGCAATTCTTGGCAGTAGACACAAAAGAAACATATAAGTAAGAGAACTTAACATAAAAGTAACAAAGAATTTCTCATGGGCAGCTGAAATAAAAATATATTTAATCAATCATGATTAGATGGTATATTTAACAAAAATAAGTAATATAAAACAGATCCCAGTTAACTGTGTTTTATCAGTTAAAATGACATTAAAAATAATCTATTACAATAATAATGAACTGTTTTAATTTCATTTTTATAGTACCAGCAAATGCTAGAAAAATCCTGTAATGAATGAAACACTGTTAGGAATCAAACCCAAACCATTCCTTATTTCAATTTATTTCTTATTATTCAGAGTCCAACATTTATGTAAATCCAAGATATGTAGTTCATACTTACATAGCAATTCCAATTTACAAGAAAATTATACTGATCAAAACAGAAAAAAATGATATAATGTAAAAAAAAAATGATACAAGGAAATACAATCTATGCAACATATTTTCATGCATTTTTTTTCTAATTTAATCATTTATCATATGTGCATGTGTTTTATGTGATTATTAGGTTAGATTTAATTAATGAACCAAACATGGACACCCACTGAAAAATTGGGCATGTGACTCACAACTGAAGCTAATCTTCTAAGATAGTAAGTGACTGCTTTATCACATGACTATCCAGTCAACTTATATAAATATTCTTTAACATAAGTACTTTATTGTTACATCTTTGTGGAAAATAATATTGTATATGGTATGCTCCAAAATATATATGTTGCAACTTATGTGGGATTTTATAGAAGAATCCACCTATGTAAGTCAGGGATTTTTCTGAATTTATTTTTTGAATATTTATATTTGTTTAGTGAAGAGTAAAGATACTTACACTCCCAACTCAATCTTTCAAAAATGGCAATAAAAGACAAAATGGTTTTACCTTAGAGAGTGCTTATCATGACATCATCCAATCTGAATAAAGTAATTGCCAAATTGGGATCTCATAACAGAGTTAAAGAATTCTCTCTTTTTGATGGAATTATAAGCATTAGATTTATATTGTTAAATTATAATACAGTGAAACCCCGATTTTGAAACTTTTCGGGACCGGCCCGAAAAGTTGAACAAACCGGGAAAACGCACGAAACGGGAAACTCTGACGACGTCATAATAAAAAAAAGTTCATTGTATGTTAAATTATAATACAGTGAAACCCCGATTTTGAAACTTTTCGGGGACCGGCCCGAAAAGTGTGAGTGAGCTACATAAAAGCGGTCACGATAATTCTAAGATAGGACGAGATCTCAAAATGCTTGAATCTACCGTTCGGAATATCGTAAAACATGCAAACAAAATACAGAAGAAAAGTAAAATTGGATCGACTTATTGTGGTTTGCAAACACCTACAAGAAATAGAAGTTTTATAGTGATAGAAATGGAGCGTCTTTTAGCTGTATGGATTGAAGACTGCAACCAAAAGCGCATACCGACTAGTAAAGCGAACATTCAAGCAAAAGCTGGTAAATCATTAATTTTGATGATGAATAACGATATAAGATATGAAAATAAATATTTCTTAAACAGTTAGTATTGTGGTTATTCATCGTGAGGTTGGCTAATGATCGGAATCTCACAAAGCAAGAACCAATTACCATATTTTACATATAGTTAGTACTTCGTATAGTGCGAGAAATTCGTGGAACCCATTACTTGCACTAATCGAAGCCTACCTGTATAACAATTTATCTGAGAGAAAGAAACCGGTTAGTTTCTGTGTTTGTACCTTGGAGGCATTCAAAGTTTGACGTGTTAACGAGACCATCGAATTCTTGGAATAATGACAAAGCGTGTCTAATGCGTTGAATGTGTTATTTTAAACCGCTAGATTATTAACGGAATTTCTAAAAATTTTTTACTCAAATGCGAGAAATTCGTGTGACCCATTATTCGCACTAATCGAGGCCTTCCTGTATAACAGTTTATTTGAGAAAAAGAAACCGGTCACTAAGTGTTTGTTCCCTGGAGGCATTCTAAGTTGGTCATGTTAATTAGTCCAACGAATTCTTGGAATAATGACAAAGCGTGTCTAATGCATTGAATGTGTTATTTTAAACCGCTAGATTATTAACGGAATTTCTAAAAATTTTTTACTCATTTTGCCTCGATTATCGATGAAATTCTGGTATAATTACCAAATTACCAGTCCTAGAAAATATTATTAAAAACAATCCATATCTGCACGTGATTCGAACAAGGCATTAAGTGAACATTTCTATTTCCGCTAAGAAAATATTAAGAAATTAGATATTTGGATCGTCGTTCAATCCTAAAACTTTTCTGTTTGATTAATAAAAATTTCTAATTTATCCTGATTAGTAAATACTCAAAGAAGTACTGATACTTTTGGCCTACTCAAAGAAGTACTGATACTTTTCAGATAATAAAGTCAGTTTTTAAAGCAGATTGTATTAGGAACTATACAATTAAAAATAAAGTAAGCATCTAATAATAGAAAATAAATATACAGCAATTTAATTTTACCAGTCCTAGAAAATATTATTAAAAACAATCCATATCTGCACGTGATTCGAACAAGGCATTAAGTGAACATTTCTATTTCCGCTAAGAAAATATTAAGAAATTAGATATTTGGATCGTCGTTCAATCCTAAAACTTTTCTGTTTGATTAATAAAAATTTCTAATTTATCCTGATTAGTAAATACTCAAAGAAGTACTGATACTTTTCAGATAATAAAGTCAGTTTTTAAAGCATATTGTATTAGGAACTATACAATTAAAAATAAAGTAAGCAGCTAATAATAGAAAATAAATATACAGCAATTTAATTTTAAATCATAAAATAAATTTCAGACTTACCCAGAGATCTTTCCATTCTGTTGTCTATGCGCTAAATGACTTCAGATTTTCAAAAGGAGCGGGGCTATTGAAACAAGGGTAATTTTATCCAATCAGAGTTTATCCTTACTGAAACGTCAGAAGCTACTGGACACGGATTAGGTATACGGATACGAAACTCTCATAGACCACCATTAAACTCGTTTTACTAGGTTACTGAAACGTCAGAAGCTACTGTATTCCAAACAGTGGGATGAATTAGAGCTCCTTGAAATACCAGGCTGACTCGTCAGCCATTTTGGATTCATCTCAGTAGTTTCGTTATATATTTAAGATTATTGATCTTAGGCTTAGCAATACTGTTGAATTGATTATGAATTAACCAAATAGATATTTTCTTGCAATGTGAATGGAGGTTTATAGTTTTTAATTAATTTAAGATTTATTTGATAATTGTTTGATAGCTTTATCATTGTTTTGGATATTGGCTTAATAATTAAACAAGTTATTTTTATTAACATTGCTTGTTCTTTATTATTATTATTATTAAAACTTGATCTAACAGATTTGGATTGAGTTGTTCTTGTTTGGGGTCAATTGCAAAGTCATAAATTTCAAAACTATCTATAATTAGCAATAACTGAATGGTACTGTGACTTTCCAAGTTTTAGAGTCTAGCCTGGTCAGGTCTTAACTTCCAGAAATAAATTCTAAAAAACTAACTATTTTAACTCTAAATAACACAATGAACAACTAGAACTTCATGGTGGTTTAGAACAAAAATGACAAGTTGGTGTTATTGCACTTAAATCACTTAAATTATAAATTGAATAAATACCAAAAACAAATAAAGTAATAAAAAATAATTTATTAAATCCATAAAAACATTTACAAAGCATTAACAAGCTTTACTGAAACAATAATAAAGAACAAATATATTAGAAAAAAAATAAATTTTTATTAAGCCAATATCTAAAACAATAATCCAATTATTAAATAAATCTTAAATTAATTAAACTATAAGCCAAATAATCCTAATTAATCTTGCCATATTTAATCCCTTGATTTTTAACGGAATTTTAATGATTTGAATTAATTTAAATTAATTATTAGCGCCATCTCATAATTAGAATATTTAATAATTTATTAAATCAATGAATGGCGCCATCTATTAATTAATAAGGAGGATTTTTTCTTCAGATTAATTAGTTAAAAATTCTAGTTTAATTATTAATTAATAGATGGCGCCACATTGATTTAAAAATTTAATAAATATTCTAATTACGAGATGGCACTAATAATTAATTTAAATTAATTCAAATCATTAAAATTCTGTTAAAAATCAAGGGATTAAATATGGCAAGATTAATTAGGATTATTTGGATTAAATTCCCTTGAGGTTGGTTTAGTTTATAAAGTTTAAGCTTTAAACTATAAGCCTTTACAAATACTGCAAGAAAATATCTATTTGGTCAACTAATAACCGATTCAACGGTATCACTAAGCCTAATGTCTATTATGATTCACACCACTTCAACTGCATCAAAGTCAGTAGTATTCTTAAATGACTTACATGACAGATTTGCATTTAAGATCAATTATATCTGACAGACACTTTGATTTTCTGCTCACAGAGTATTACCAACAATTGAGTCATTCATTTTTACAATTATTATAATTCAATGTTATAGGTGTAATGTTTACAATTCTGTCAAAAACATTTCTTTAACTCTATTAAGAGATCCTAATTTGACAGCAACTTTATTTAGATTGGATGATGGACACATATTCTCAAAGATAAAACTATTTTATCTTTTATTGCCATTTTTGAAAGATTGCGTCAGGAATATATCTATAACTATAAACTACTGAGTTCTGCTGCTTCTAAGAATACAAGAAATCAGTGCTTGTGATTTCTCGTATTCCAAAAATATATCTTTACTCAATTAAATATAATATGAAATAAACAGAAAAAAGGAAATATTATAACCTGATTCCTCACAACTTAGCTTTGTTTGAAGAAAACAATTTAAAGTATCTTATCTTAACAGAACCAATTTATTATAATTAACTATTATTCTAAGGTCAACAATGGAATTACAATAAATAAAGGAATTTGACTGTTTCATATGTTGCAAAATGATAAGGAACTGTAATCTATGAGCAAATAGTGTAACACATATTAAATACCCATCAAAGAGAAGTTAATTAATAACAATTACTATTATACTGATATGAGGAGAAGGCTTGCAGAGAGGTACACAATATAATACAAAAACATAAAATAATGCAATGTAATATTATCTCTTAGAAGGTAATATATTATAATGATGATGATGATAATTACAATATTATGGCTTAACATTAAGATTATTGATAGCATAGAAAAATACTAAAATTTACAAGTTTAGACAGTTAAAAACATATTTGCTAAAAGAAAGAAGAAACAGCCAATCATCATGAGAGATACCGATATCTTAAACAATTATAGAAATATCTTATCCATAAGAATCAATTCTGAAATGAACTATTTTTTATCTTAGTAAATATTAATTATGGTTTTATTATTATGTTTTAAAGAGAAGTTTAAAAATTTAAGTAACTAAACAATTTTCAAATTTAAAGTTATGCTACAGTAAACATACAGATCATTATGATTTCATATGCTATTTAAAACTTAAAGTTTAAAAAGAAAAAAATTAGTACAAATAAAAATCAGAAAATTTTCATAATTTATCAAAATCAAAACTTTTAAGAATTATGGATAAATTTAAGACTAATATTTGTTGAAAATTTCATAAGTTTTAAATAGCATATGAAATCATAATGATCTGTATGTTTACTGTAGCATAACTTTAAATTTGAAAATTGTTTAGTTAATTAAATGCTTGGAAGTTTAAAAGTGACTATCAAGAATGAAACTGAACAATTAATAACTAAATAAACCTAATTAACTTGCCAAATTTAACCCTCAAAGATCCCCGGTTCGATCCCGGGCTGAGGCAGATTTTTTCATCTTCAGGTAAATTTGTTTAAATTCTAGTTTAATTATTAATTAATAAATGGAGCCACTCATTAGTTTAATAATTTGTTTAAATTATTTCGAATCATTAAAATTTCCATTGTGTTTCAAGGGTTAAATTTGGCAAGTTAATTAGGTTTATTTAGTTTAATAATTTGTTTAAATTATTTTGAATCATTAAAATTTCCATTGTGTTTCAAGGGTTAAATTTGGCAAGTTAATTAGGTTTATTTTCCATTGTATTTCAAGGGTTAAATTTGGCAAGTTAATTAGGTTTATTTGGATAATATTCCCTTGAGGTTTGGATTGTATAAAGTAATAACTATCATAAAATTATTGTATTATAGTATATATTATTACATTTATTTTAATATTCTTGAAATAGTTTAACATCAAATGGTAAAAATAATGGTTGGCATATTTCTGATCAGTTCTAGAATCTAACAACTGATCAGAAATTTTTACTTTAGATTTAATGAGAACTGAGTTTATTTTACAAATTTTCATATAGCTACTAATATCCCACTGCCTTCTTAAAACTTCTGATCAGTTCTAGAATCTAACAATTGATCAGAAATTTTTACTTTAGATTTAATGGGAACTGAGTTTATTTTACAAATTTTCATATAGCTACTAATATCCCACTGCCTTCTTAAATTGGGAGATATTGTTATCCCTCATTTTAAGAAGATAATGGACTCTTTGAAACCTGGTTGTTAGATGAAAATTTTTAAAGCAAAAACAATTCTTATTAAATTTAATGTAAAAATTTTTCATCAGCTCTTGGATTATATTTTCATAATTTACTAGCTTTCAATATTTTATATATATCATAGTTTAGTTACACGTATCAGTTCTAGATTAAGTTCCTTTAATACATATGTAAATTACACATAATGAGAAATTTTAATCAAATATTAGGATTTTGTAACAAAATACTATTAATATTTGTTAATTAACCCATAAATGGTGAAGTATTTCTCTGCCAATAAGCAGTTTCCTGTGGGCTCTCAGTCTACAATTTTATTCAAAATCTGTAGCTATTTGTTAATATAAATCTTCCAAATGTATAAAATTTTATTTTGCAATAAGTGTCTACTTTCTAATGCAAAAACAGAAAAAAATTGTTTTTTACAATTGACTTGATTTTTAATTGAATTTTTATTTAATTTGACATCTCCTTATCAAAATTATGTAAACAAAGTATCATATTTTAAACAGTTATAAATCTTTTCTCAAAGTTAAAACAAATACACTTTCTATTTTATTTATTAGCAGAGGAATGTATATTATTAGCTGGGATGATCCATGATAATTTGGAGATGATGAATGAGTGGGAATGGCATGCAAAGAAGAACAAAAAAAAAAAAACCTCAAGAAACATGAAATATATTTCAACTTCACTGATTTCTAAATTGCATATTATATCAAATTTTACTTTATATTCTAATTTTATAAAATTCTTTGAAATATTTTCTTGTCTTTATTATAGCATTTTCCATCTCAGAAAAATTTTTTATTTTTTTATGGATTTTTCCATGATATATAACAGGAGTGGCCAAGCTTTGTGCCATTACAAGCTACATAGGAGAATCTGAAATACTCTAAGAACAGCATTTTCTTTCTGGATCAATAAGAACAGCATCAGCTTTTAGGTTAATCTTAATGATGATTTCAAAAATTGTTTATTTCAGATGTATTTATTTTGTAAAGATCGTGTCATTACAAGCTACATAGGAGAATCTGAAATACTCAAGAACAGCATTTTCTTTCTGGATCAATGAGAACAGCATCAGTGTTTTTGGTTAATCTTAATGATGATTTCAAAAATTGTTTATTTCAGATGTATTTATTTTGTAAAGATGCATACTACTTTTTACAATAGATAAAAAATAATATATCTGTAATTTGTTTAACTTAAATAAGTATTTGCTTCATATTTACTATTGAGTTTCATGGTATGGAGCCATATTGAAGGTACCAAAGAGCCACATGCAGCTCGCAAGCCGTGATTTGGCCATCTGATATATAATATGCAAATTATGACAATAAACAAATCAGAAATTCCTCTCTCTTTACAATTAATGATAACAAAATGACTTTTTTGTTTTAAAAAAAGGTTGAAAATATAGTAATCACTATATACTGTGATAATGAATCACACTTTGTGATGTGCATGCATGCTATTTCCAGTACTATTGCTTTAGTAATGCACTGCTTTATGCAGGATTTAATTATTTTTATACAAATTTATCTGTTAGCACTTATAAGCAGACCGTGTTATATCAAGTGGACTATAAATGTTTTTTTATTTAACTATTTGTATTGTTTTTTACTGCTATTTACAGTTATAACATAACAATCATTTCTTCAAGTATTGTTTTTAATTTTATGTTCTAATATTTATTTTATATTTGTATAGTTACTTTTCAAATGATATCACTTAGACTTTTTTATAAAACTATTTCAAAATTTATTAGTATAAATAAAATAAGGATATGGCTGCATAAAGAGACATGTTAATCATTCTTCAAAATTTAATAGATGGCTTAAATAAAAATTTTGAGTCAGATAAAATGTATTGAAGCAGGGCCGCTGAGAGCAGGTAACATCCAAGACTTTTGTCATGGGCCTTGCATTGAAGAGGGTCCAACAGTCTTGATGTATTGATATCACATTGTATTGTGTCCACATCTCGACAGTATCACATTGTGGAGTCAGATAAAATGTATTGAAGCAGGGCCGCTGAGAGCAGGTGACATCCAAGACTTTTGTCATGGGCCTTGCATTGAAGAGGGTCCGACAGTCTTGATGTATTGATATCACATTGTATTGTGTCCACATCTCGACAGTATCACATTGTACTGTGATATATGTGTCACATAACATATCCAATAGTTTGCAGGCCACCACCAGAGTGTACTGTCTACCACCCAAAATAAGTTATTTTATTGGATTGGAAACTAAGTCATTGCGGATTTCACTAACAGGTGGCATTATTTGTATTTTTATGCATATTTATATATTCACACAGATAAGATCTTTTGATATGTTATTACTTGGTCCTCTATGAAACATTCAGTAGCAAAGTTACATTGATCTGCTAAATAGTGTGTGCATGTAATAAGCTAAAACATAGAGAACCGAAGCGAACATTTTCGTCACATTTTGCTTTTTTATAATAGAGGAACAAATTGAAAAATAAACTGCTTATCCCACTGTTACTAAGCTTAAAAAGTTCATAAATAGCACAAAAAGCAGTATGTATGTATATAACTTTAATATACAAAAACGTTTTCGATACAATACGTATCCTCTTCAGTTGTATAAACATTTACAGATATAAAGAATACATGTGTTCTAGAACATAAGACTTTAGAACAAAACATTCAAAATTTAACAAATTTAAAAAACTTATAAATTTAAAATTTAAACTTAAAAATTGTTAACATATTCAAAGAGATAAAAGACAAAAAATTAAAATAAATACTCTAACACAGAAGAATCAAAATATACCAGCAATCGGAGTGCAAAATTAAACAGTTATAAGTTCGATCTAATGGCATACCGCCAAGCTGCACTTACTCCCTCCGCCTGACGTATGTTAATTATTTTATCGGTTTGGCTGTGCTTGACTATTAGTAATTTCTCCATTAGGGGCAAGTCTTTCCGGTTTCTTACGCTCTTAATCACTCTTGCATTCTGCCAAAGTACTTCTGTATTCTTCTCAAAGACTCGCTGCGCCAGGGCGGTGCAAAGATTTCCTTTTCGGATGTTGTCTTTGTGCTCATTTAATCTCTGTTTGAAATTCCGAGCAGTGGCGCCAATATAGGTTTCCACTTGGTTATCTTCTAGGTTTTTTAGAGGCACTTTATAAACACCTGTCTTGAAGTCCTCTTTCCTCTTAGATTTATCATTACGGATAATCCCAAATATTGTGGGGGCTCTGCAGAAGGTGCTGTTCATATTAGCCGTTCTTAGAGAGGATTTGACTGCTTTACTGCTGTGTAGTCGGTATGGGATTATGTGACAGTTATCCATATCAAAACTGTGCTTTTTTGTTCCAGAGGCTTGCTGTTGTCCTGAGGTGGTTTCTGGCTTAAGGAGCTTGCTCTTCACTTTATGATATAATTTCCATAAAAAACCTTCACTATACCCATGTTTTTTACCTATTAAAATGATCCTATTTATCTCTACCTTCCTTAGGGACTTGTCACTGCAATGCGTTAAACATCTCTTAAAATAAAAGTCAAAAGCCGACTTTTTAAATGACCATGGGTCATATGACCATTTCGGTATCACTAGAGGAGGGGC